>JARQOC010000006.1:472872537-473163235 GCA_033576535.1 Allobates femoralis | reverse complement strand
GGGGTCCCTGTGTAAGTACAGACCCATGAATAGGGGTTAAAGGGTGAAGGGCAAGGCAATCCCTGGGATCTAGAGTGGGCTAGATAGTGTCCAGCCTGTTTGTGGTAGCCATCTTTGAGCGGCCAGGTGACCACATACAGCGCTCCCATTACATTGGAACTGGAAACTATTACCAGTAAATTCTCTTTTCTAATCCCTAATTGGCGCTCCTTCCATTCTGAGCTCTGCCATGTGCCCAGACAGTAGTGAACAACCGTATATCGGGCATTGTCGGATTCAGAAGTTGGAATATAATTTGTAAGGTTGATTTGTTTATTTCTACCCTTTATGATAATGAACAAATGGTGGCTACATCAACATTTTAGTAAAAAATAATAATTTTTCCATTCCCACTTAATTTGAATTCCTGAATGTGATTTTTGATACTAAGGAGAAAACAATGTTCTAACATCTAGGCCAATCACAGCATCTTCACAACGGATTTGTTACCCAAAAATAGGTTTTCTAGATTTAATTGAACATATAAACACTTGTTACTAAAACTGTAAGCCTTCTATTAACCTAAAAAATAAGAGGATGATGGAAAAATAAAAGGGGATGTTGGAAAAAATGCTGCCGACCTAAAGTAGCAATACAGTAAATGTTATTTATTGTGCGGTATCACAGTTTTAAGAGCCTACAAACATGAAGATTAAAACTTACAAATCTTTGTACATTTTCCAGCATTTTCAAAAATAAATGCAAAATATATCAATCTACAATTCAATGTATCACAGAAGAAAAATCTCAGAATTACTGGAATCAGGAGAAGCATCAAGAGCTACCAGCACATAGAGACACATTTCCTTGTTAAGAACAGAAAACTGGCTGCAGGAAGGGGTTAAATCAGAGTAGTTTCAGCTCTAAATATTGTCGTCAAAAACTGAGTATAGACAATAACAGATCAACTGAAATGATCAAACTCAAAAGTCTTAATTAATACAAAATTTGTCATGATGCTGTCATGTGACACATCAGCTGATCGGGTTGCTGCGGTCAGCTGATTCAGGTTCTGCGGCGATCGGACATGGATTCCTCGCATCCCACGACAGTCTGCGGAGAGGTATTCATTTATTTATTTTTATTACCATTGCTTTCTTTTATTTCGCTTTCGCAGTGAATGTAGATACATTGCGAAAGCGAAAGTATCCTGACATACTTGCCTGTGCTTTGCAGGCTCGGCTCTTTCTGTCAGTCCAGATCCCTCAAAATCCCGGATACGGACACAGAAATGGTGTTTGGAGTTACACCATCCGCTGCAGTCCGTGTGGTCCTGAACAAAACAGGATCCCCACAGACACGAACAAACTGTCGTGTGAAGGGGGCTTTTGGGTACCTTTACACGCCGCAACCGCGGTGAGAATTATTGACGGCGATATGTCCCTTGCAATAATCGGCGTCAAAATCCCTCCCAATTGCGGCGGTAATTGGGGAATTTGGCGGCGATTTGTCGCCTCGCCACGATCGCCTGATTTTAGAGCACACACTTAAATCAAGCTACCGTGGCGAGGCGACAAATCGCCGCCAAATTCCCCAATTACGCGCTGCAATTGGGAGGGATTTTGACGGCGATTATTGCAAGGCGACATATCGCCGTCAATAATTCTCGCTGCGGTTGCAGCGTGTAAAGGTTCCCTTAGAGATATATCATGCCGTAGGTGTAATGTTTTTTTTGTTGTTTATTGTAATTTTCTTTAACGTTAGTCGATTTTAAAATAACTTGAAGTCAGGATAAATGAAAATCTGTTGTTGTACAGCGGAATAGCTTTTCTCCTTGCAGAGATCATTCTGCCTGCTGGCATGAGGAGACTTATAGCCGCAATGCTCCTCTGGGAAATATGCAAATTGTCACTTTAGTGAGGAAGTAGACGAACTCTAATGGGGAGGCATAAACTAGCTGACAGGTTCCCTTTAAAAAGCTTGTAAAAGAGTCAATAATGACTTTTAGGATTGCTACCTTTAATAGGTGGCACTAGAGTTCGTCTACTTCCTCACCGAAGTGACAATTTGTTATTGTACAGAAATTCACACTTGGCTCTCACTGGGCATTTAACGTTGTTATCATAAATCTGTCAGGATGACTTAGGGTAAAAGGGGAACTGGGGCGCCTGATCTGCACTCAAGCTAGTGAGCCCTGAACTCACCCTAACTCAGGGGTACTCCTGATGGTGGAGAGGCCCAAGTCTCCACCTTAGCACTGCTCCTGCTAAGCCCTGCTCTGATTACCACTCCCCCTTCCCCCGGAGCAGGGAAGTCATGAAACCCACAGATAAAGACACACTGGAGGAACAAAACACAAGCTCTCAGCAAGCACACATAGGGAAAACACAATATGTGATTGGGGAGAAAAAAATACAAGCAGGAAATAAAAGTGCAACAAGGAAGTTACCACCGTACTCCAAACAAATAACAACTGTTTCCAGAAACTGGAATGCCATACCACAGACTGGTTTTGCTTGGAGCAAGCTGAACTTAAAATCGGCATAGGAGACTGGGCTCCATCATATATAAAGGGTGGAGATGACTATGATAGGACCGACGAAACCTCACACTCCAGCAGCACAATACCAGCCATCAAGAAGTTAACTCCTGCAAGACTGATGACCAGTGAGCACAAAACAGTCGACGCCCAAACCCATGGTGAGCAAAAAAGAAGCACAATTAGACGCCACAGTGTGAACAGAGTCAGAAGATGGCAAAGCACCAAATGAGTGCAGAGTGGAACACCACATGAGAAAATCCTAAGCTTGGCCAGAAAGACTGGGGACCATTGGAGCACATTCAGCAGCACAGAAGGGAGAGAATCAAAGGGAATCATCCAAAAGGATACCCGGATGCTAGAAAGTTAAGAGGCCCATCATTTTATTTTTCTTCATTCTATGCACCCTGTTAATTGGCTTAGAAGACCTTATAGACCTGGGCAGGTAAGGGTCACCATGATCTAATTTCAGGAGGTAGATAGATCAATGCCCAAATTAACTTCAACAGTTTTAGGGAAGGGGAATGTTGTGGTCTAGCAGAAAAATGGTGATCACATGATCGCTATATGGCCGGACGACACCACTGATAAAGCAGCTACAGCCGGTGACTGAGAGGAATCTGTGACTTCTCTGCATTTAGTGGTCACTACTCACCTGGGTAGTCATATGTAGGAATCTCCTCTTTACACCACTCATCACCCCTCACATATGTCTCTGTAGTATTAATATGGGGCAGATCATCATCACCCCTCACATATGTCTCTGTAGTATTTAATATGGGGCAGATCATCATCACCCCTCACATATGTCTCTGTAGTATTAATATGGGGCAGATCATCATCACCCCTCAACATATGTCTCTGTAGTATTAATATGGGGCAGATCTTCACCCTGAAACAAAGATTGAAAAGTCACAGACAGATGGAGAAGTCCCATCTATGATCAGCTGTAATCTGCCATCTCCACCGTTCTCATTACACAAGTATAAAACATAGAATACTGGAGGATAAAACAAGACTGAGCACAAGACCTTCACAGCCGTCTACACATCATAGGGAGATCTCATCACACCTTCTCTCCATCTACCTGATCATCCGGAGGAACATCGGGATCTTCTTGTTTACAGTCCTGTGGGAGAAGAGGACGGGGACATCTCTCTGGTGTTGTCCTCTCACTGGATAGACCTGGAGGAGACACATACAGGGACTGAATTCATTCTTTACATACAGATCATTATAGGCCGTGTGTATTTAGTCCTGTCTATTACCTGGTGATGTGAGGGGCGGCCGGGGAACCTCCATCATGACTATGTCCTTGTACAGATCTTTGTGTCCTTCTAAATACTCCCACTCCTCCATGGAGAAATAGACGGTGACGTCCTGACACCTTATAGGAACCTGACACATACAATGATACCATTGTCATCCCCCGATCCCTTCATAGCGCTACTGTATAATGTCCCAGCAGCAGCATTCCCAGCAGTGTCACCTCTCCAGTCAGCAGCTCAATCATCTTGTAGGTGAGTTGTAGGATCTTCTGGTCATTGATGTCCTCATGTATCAGGGGGTGAGGTGGAGGCCCCGTGATTGGGCTCAGGGCTCTTCCCTCAGACACAGGGTCCTGACAGCACAGATCACTAGAGCTCTTCACTACTGTGTAATCCTGGTTATGGAGAGACACATTAATAAATCTCCAGTCTCCAGACATTTCCAGAGTCCTCACCTCTCCAGTTCTGTCATCTGTTATTCTGTCCATAGATAAGAATGATGTCATGTGACATTGTCATCACAATCTCTCACCTCTCCAGTAACAAGGAAGAGGATCTCTAGGGTGAGGTGGAAGATCCTCTCCGCCATCTTGTCCCTGTCCAGATCCATCCTTGATGGTCAATCAGGAGAATTCTCTTGTATAGAAGATGTGAGAGGATCCGATATTGTAGGGACCTGAATGGGGAGAAGATGACGATGTAACATCATAAAGATCCTGTGTAATAATACAATGACTGGAGATAATAAGGGGAAACATATCAGGAGATAGAACGTGTAGAACATAGAGAAATAGAGAGAACATAGAGCTCCACCTGCAGAGCTGCACACCTAATATATGGCAGGTATATGCCTGTCTAAAGAAAGCGAAACGTACGTAAGGAGTCTTGATTTTGAGGGCTTCCCCTCTTTATCCTGCACTAGCACCTTATCCACTAGATGGAATTGCACTGATGAAACTGCATTAACCTGTATGCACTTTATGGGATGTTGCCAATATGTGATGTATGAGCTGCCAGTCTGGACTCTTGATTACTATGCAGTCTCACTTATGTCTTATATGACTAATCATGTAAAATTAGCCTTTTTAATCATCCTATGAATGTATAACATGATAATTAATGTAATGTGTACCCATCTGATGTATAATGGAATAAGTGCTATGTGATTGTAATTTATGCACTCAATTTTCCAGCACAAATGTGTTTAAAATTGTCTCTAAAATAAAATTAATTTTAATTGGAAACTTTAAAAGCAATTTTGGCTCCACATGCTTCTCTCCTATTGATGAATAAAATGTAACAATGTGTCCGTGATTTCACTGTAACCAGTGAGTTGCAAGCAATGTCTGCACAGATATCTCAGTGTGTAACGGTACCTTAAGACAAGCTACCGCAATCTCTCACACGTGAAACCCATGTCCCCGACACCCTTCTCTCTGGAGCAGTATGGAATGCCCATTCTGTCTGCAACAAACTCCATTTGAACCATGACCTCTTTGTTTCCCAAAACCTTTCCTTCCTGAGTCTCACTGAGACCTGGCTGACACCCTCTGACACTGCCTCTCCTGCTGCACTGAGCTATGGTGGCCTCCACTTTACCCACACTCCTCGCCCTGGCAACCGGCATTGGTGGAGGAGTGGGATTACTTCTTTCTACAAACTGCTCCTTCAACCCAATCCAACACCCACCCCTTACCTTTTTCTAAATTTACTCTATCCTCATCTACTCTCCCTCTAATCTCCAAATGGCCATCATATACCGACTTCGGGGCTCTGCCACTGCCTTTATTGACCATCTCACCTGGCTTCTTCCCTTCTCTGCTGACATTCTCCATCTTCAGGGTGACTTCAATATCCCTGTAAGGCTGCTTCACACTGCAGTTTTCACTGATCAGTGTCCATCCCATTGTGTCAAAACCAGAGAGAAACCAGGAGAGGAACTTGCAGAGAAAAAATATAATTGAAGATTGACACTGTTCTGAGTTTGGAGACACCTGTTTTGCACACAAATCTGATGGACACTGATCAGTGAAAAACTGCAGTGTGAAGCAGCTTACACATGCAGCAGCAGCCTCCAAACTCCGGTCGCTTACTCCATCCTTTGGGCTTGCTCAGTGGACCTACACAGCTACTCACACATTAGATCTCATCTACTCTCACAACCTGACCACCACCTACTCACATTCTCATCCTTGTTCTCCTCACCTGACCCCCATGTCCAACCACTAGCACATCCTCGCAGAAACCTTGCACATCTAGACTTCTACGATCATACCTCTGTCCTCCATATCTTCACTCCATGACACGCCACTGATTTCTACAATGCTACCATCACATCAGCCATTGACACAGTCACTCCTCTCGTGCATGCCAAAGTGCAACGAATTAATACACTACCCTTGCACAATAACCTCACCAAAGAGCTTAGGCAAGTTTCCAGGGTTGCAGAGCTTGTTGGAAGAAAACACACCTCCCAGATGACTTCACTGCATTCAAACAAGTAACACTTGCCTTCAAATCAGCCCTCACCTCTGCTAAACAGACCTACTTTACAACCCTCATATCTTCCTTATTCTACAACCCCAAATAACTGTTCAACACTTTTAACTCTCTCCTCTGCCCACCACTGCCCCCTCCGACACTCCTCATCTCTACTGAGGACGTCGCCACACACTTCAAAAATAAGTTTGATCAAACAAGAAAACCATTTATTTTTAAAACCACTCCATATACCAGACCTCTGGCCTTCCCTCTCCCACTTCACTGAAGGAGAGCTTACTCATCTCCTCTCCAAATCACATCTCACCACTTGTACACTTGACCCCATCCTTTCTCACCTCCTCACCACCACACTTATCCCAGCCGTAACCTACCTCTTCAACCTATCACTAACTTCGGGAACCTTTCCCTCTGTCTTTAAATATGCCCTTGATCACACCTAGCCTCAAAAAAACAAACCTTGACCTGACTGCTATGCCCAGCTACCGCCCCCATAAACCTGCACCCGTTAGCTTCCAAACACCTTGAGTAGCATGTCGACGCTCAACTTTCTTCTCACCTCTCATCTAACCCTCTCTTTGACAACCTTCATCTGGCTTCCAGCCCCACCACTCCACAGAAACAATCCTGACAAAATTACTAAAAACTTACCGCCAAAGCTAACAGACATTTCTCTATACTCCTCCTTCTAGACCTGACCTCTGCCTCCGACACAGTTGACCACTCCCTGCTACTACAGATCTTCTCTTCATTTGTGTGTCAAAAACCTCACCCTGTCCTGGATCTCCTCATACCTATCTGACTACACATTTAGCGTTTTCCACTCCCACACTACCTCCTCATCCCACCCTCTCTCTGTTGGGAGTCCCACAAGGCTCTGTTCTGGGACCCCTTCTGTTCTCCATTTACACTTGGCCTGGGTAAACTCATAAAGCCCCATGGCTTCCAGTATCACCTATACGCTGATGACACTCAGATCTACCTCTCTGGTCCAAACATCACCACTCTGCTGTCCAGAATCCCATAATGTCCATCAGCCATATTCTCCTTCTTCCCTCTCATTCCCTAAAGCTCAGCGTGATGAATCCAAACTCATAGTTTTCCTTCCATCTCACGTATCTTCCCTAAGTGATCTAACCATCCCAGTTAATGGCATCATGCTCTCACCTGCAATTGAAATACGTTCCCTCAGAGTAACCCTTGACTCTGATCTGTCCCTCAAATCACGCATCCAAACACTCGCCACCTCCTGCTGCCTCCAGCCCAAAAACATTTCCAGAATTCATCCTTTCTTCAACCTACTAAAATGCTTGTACATGCCCTCATCATCAACCGCCTTGATTACTGCAACCTCCTCCTCTGTGGCCTGCCTGCTAACACTCTTGCACCTCTCCAATCTGACCTCAACTCTGCTGCTCAACTAATCCACCTCTCTCTTTCCTATTCCCCTACTTCTCCCCTCTGCAAATTGCTCCACTGGCTCCCAATTCCCCAACGAATCCAGTTCAAACTTCTAAAACTGACCTACAAAACCGTCCATAACCTATCCCCTCTCTATATCTCCAAACTAATCTCTCAGTATTTTCCCTCATATAATCTCTGGTCTTCCCGAGACCTCCTCTCCTCCACACTTTTTCGTTCCTCACCCAATCACCTCCATGACTTTTCACGAATATTACCCATCCTCTGGAATTCTGTGCCGATTATCAATCCATCCTTCATACAGAACCTGAAAACCCCAGGTAAGCTTGCAGCCTGCAATGACCCTACTGCTACCGAAGCGGCCACCTCACCACCACCATCAGAGAGGCCACCTCACCACCACCATCAGAGAGGCCACCTCACCACCACCATCGGAGAGGCCACCTCACCACCACCATCAGAGAGGCCACCTCACCACCACCGGAGCGGCCACCTCACCACCACCATCAGAGAGGCCACCTCACCACCACCGGAGCGGCCACCTCACCACCACCATCGGAGAGGCCACCTCACCACCACCATCGGAGAGGCCACCTCACCACCACCATCGGAGAGGCCACCTCACCACCACCATCGGAGAGGCCACCTCACCAGCACTGGAGCTGCCGCAACCATCAACCGTCTGCTCTCCTATAAAATGTAAGTCTATGAGGGCAGGCTCCTCTCCCCTCTGTACCAGTCTGTCATTGTTAATTTTTTCACTGTAACCTACATCTGTAATTTGTATATAACCCTTTCTCATGTACAGCACCATGGAATTAATTGTGCTATATAAATAAATAATACCATGGCCTTACAGATGTGTATGGGGAATCGTCCCCTAATAAACCCTCCAGCTCGTCTCAGCACAATACAAGCAATCATATAGTGAAGATTAAAGAGAAACCAGAAAGTTCTGGAATGTACAAGAAAGAAATGTCCAGGTCCCAACCGTCCTGGATACAGAGGGCCGGGCCCTGATTCCTCCCTACACCCTGCTGTCCCGGGCGTCTGCTGAACGGCCTCACTGCATCCGACCCTCCGACAACTCCTCCTGGCCTGAGCCCAGTAATGGGGAATGGTCACATACCTCCACCTGCAGAGCCGCACACTACATATATGGCTGCTCTGTGCTTACAGGACCTGTGATGATGTCACATGGAGGGGAGGAGTCAGGGGTCACATGATCAGCTCCTCTGGTTGTCATGGAGCTGGATGAGGTGAGGGTTATGTGTGGGGTCAGGAGGGATTTGTGGATGTAGGAGAGCAGAGTGCGTACGAGGTGTACGGAGCAGAGCCGTGTGTGTACGAGGTGTACGGGGCAGAGCCGTGTGTGTACGAGGTGTACGGAGCGGAGCCATGTGTGTACGAGGTGTATGGAGCGGAGCCGTGTGTGTATGAGGTGTACGGAGTGGAGCCGTGTGTGTACGAGGTGTACGGAGCGGAGCCGTGTGTGTATGAGGTGTACGGAGCAGAGCCGTGTGTGTACGAGGTGTACGGAGCAGAGCCGTGTGTGTACGAGGTGTACGGAGCGGAGCCGTGTGTGTACGAGGTGTACGGAGCGGAGCCGTGTGTGTACGAGGTGTACGGAGCGGATCCGCGTATGTACGAAGCGGAGCCACATGTGTACGGAACAGAGCCACGTGTATACGAGGTGTACGGAGCAGGGCCACGTGTGTATGGAGCAGAGCCACATGTGTACTTCAAGTAAGGAGCAGAACGCATGTGTATGACGTGTACGGAGCGGAGTCGTGTGTGTACGGACCGGAGCCGGTGTGTACAAAGTGTACAGAGTGGAGCTGCGTGTATGAGGCATACAGTTCAGAGCTGCTGTGTGTACGAGGTGTACGGAGCAGAGCTGCATGTGTATGAGGTGCACGAGCGAAGCCGTGTGTGTACGACGTGTACGGACCGGGGCCACGTGTGTATGGAGCGGAGCCACATGTGTACTTCATGTAAGGAGCGGAACCGCATGTGTACGACATGTACGAAGCAGAGCCATGCATGTATGACGTGTACGGAGTGGAGCTATGCATGTACGAGGTGTATGGACTGGAGCCACGTGTGTATGGAGCAGAGCTGCAAATGTATGTCGTGTAAGGAGTGGAACCGTATGTATGACGTGTACGGAGCGGAGCCACATGTGTACTGAGCGTAGCCGTGTGTACGAGGTGCAAGGCCGGCATCAGCACCCGGCGTGCCGGGGCCCGGACTGCTTGGATGGGGCCCACTGGGCCCCTGAGCGCTAAGGCTAGGGCACAGGGCCGGCGTCAACTAGGGTCACACATGCGTTGTGACCCTAGCCTGACACAAGTATTTTCCGCTGCAGCGCATAGCGTTTAATGCTATGTGTTGCCAGACAACGTGGTTGGCAAGGTAAATAGCGGGTTTCTATGGCCTCCAGCGCCTAGCATTAAAAGCTATGCGCTGCAGCGGAAAATACTTGCGTCAGGCTAGAGCCACAATGCAAGTGTGACCCTAGCCTAGTAGGGGCCCGTGAGCACTGCCCCCACACCTCACCCTCGGGGACTGAGCACTGCCCCCACAGCTGCAGCCGCTGATCTCTCAGAGTCTCAGCCTGTCATGTAGTGAGATCTGCAGCTGCTGTATTTCCTGTATCGCTGCACACAGGAAATAGAGCAACTGCAGCTCTCATTACATGACAGGCTGAGACTCTGAGAGATCAGCGGCTGCAGATATGGTTAGAAGGGAGGATGGGGAGGCAGCGCTATGGGGTTCCCCGATGTTTGGGGAAGCGCACAGGGGCACCCAATGTAGGGGCAGCACCCAGGGGTCCAACGGTGTGGGGCAGCGCTCAGGGGCCCCCGGTGTTGGGAAAAGCACTCATGGGCCCCCCGGTGTTGGGGGAAGCGCTTCAGGGGCCCCCTGGTGTTGGGGAAAGCGATCAGGGGCCCCCCAGTGTTGGAGGGAGTGGTGTTTTAGTAAACATATACTTATCTCCTGTACTCACACAGTTTAGCCCCTCCAAACCCTATATTCTCTACCAGTTCTGTGAACAGGACATTAAGTGGAGGGGGAACTGGGCAATGGCCAAGGCTGTTAACTTCCTTGGGGGCTCCAAGGTCTACAACAGGAGCGATACTGAAAAAAACATTAAACAATTAAAAAAAAATACACATATTTGATATTGCTGCATTCGTATTAGTCTAATCTATCAAAATATGAAGTTAATACATACATAATAGTGTAAACAGCGCAATGATAAAAACGCCAGACTTAAGGTGATCAAAACATTGTTTCTGCCTTAAAATGGAATCAGTAAAAACTTCAGCTCAGGGCGTAAAAAATAAACCTTCACCGAGACCCATAGCTCAGAAAATGGCGACACATGCAATTTTTTTTCTTTTACAAATTTCAGAATTTTTTCACCATTTAAATTAAAAAACTATACATGGTTGGTATCTGCCTACTCATACTGACCTGGATCATTTTCTTGCAAGGTGACTTTTGCCATATAGTTAACATTGAAAATTAAAAACTCACAAAAAACATTGTGGATTTTTTTTGTAATTTAACAGCACTTGGATTTTTTCCCGTTTTCCAGTACAATATGTGGTAGAATGAAAAGTTTTATTCAAAAGTAAACCTCATCCTACAATACACAAGCATTCATACAGCTATATGAAAAAGGTAAGAAAAAAAATTATGGCTCTTGGAAGAGGGGGTGGGAAAAAAACGGATAACTGCCCGGGGTAAAAGGATTAAAATCCTTGTGATGGCCATATAAATAGCAGCACGATCGCTCCCTTCAGGCTTCATTCTTCAGATCTTCATGATGGGTTTACTGAAAGGCAAAAAAGTAATCATATTCATAAAATGGAATTAGGGTTAGGGCATCTTCTTAATTCCTACATTTGTAGATTGTAGACAGTTATCAGTCAGGCAGAACATACAAGGCATTAGGTTCATCATTTACACTAGTGACCCCATGACACAGGACAGGAAGTGATGTCATAGGGATTCTGGACACCAGGATGAGGTATAATAATTCTAATTTAAAGAGGACTTGTCACCAACCACACATGGTGACTAATTACAGCACTGGATGCAGCATGTCTGCTGCATCCAGGCAAGGGGTCCCCCAGCACTTGAGCCCCCCTGTACCCAGAGATAATACACTTAGAAAACTTACATCCTGCAGCCAGAAAGGAGGTGGCTAGAGGCTGAAGCCGAAGGGCAGATTCACACCCCCTGTATATTTAATCTGCCCACTGCTGCTCCCTGATGCCAATCATTGTCTCCCTCGCCTGCAGCATAACACAGAGCTTATTACAGTAATGGCCGTTTTTCTCCGCCCCTGCGGTGATAGTCACCGCTTATACCTGCCCTGCTCCATGGTTAACATAGAGCAGGGCGGGTATAAGCGGTGACATCACCGCAGGGGGGCGGGGAAAAGCGGACATTACTGTATTAAGCTCTGTGTTATGCTGTAGGCGAGGGAGACAATGATTGGCATCAGGGGGCAGCGGTGGGCAGATTAAACATGCAGGGGGTGTGAATCTGCCCTTTGGCTCCAGCCACAAGCCACCTCCTATTTGGCTCCACAATGTAAGTTTTCTTAGTTTATTATCTCGGGGTAAAGGGGGGCTCAAGGACTGGGGGACCCCTTGCCTGGATGCAGCAGACATGCTGCATTCAGTGCTGTAATTAGATCACCATGTGTGGTTGGCGACAGGTCCTCTTTAAAAGACGCACCTGATTATAGGATGCACACTCAAATTTGGTGAAGGAAAAGAAAAAAAAAATTATTTTTAATGTTAAATGGGGTCCATCTTATAATGCCAGTGTCCGTCTTACAAATCATATATATGAGGACTGGAGTTGGGGACCTCTGTACTATGGCACTTACCTGTAGTAGAACACCTCACTGTAGTACTATGGCACCTCATGCGTGTGGCACTTGTTAGTAGTATTATTGCATATTATTGTAGTACAACACCTCAGTGTACTATTAAAGCATCTCACTGTACTATGTTTCTCAGTGTGGTATACAGTTGTGGACAAAGTATTGACACCCCTGCAATTCTGTCAGATAATACTCAGTTTCTTCCTGAAAATGATTGCAATCACAAATTCTTTGGTATTATTATCTTCATTTAATTTGTCTTCAATGAAAAAACACAAAAAGAATTGTCCTAAAGCCAAATTGGATATAATTCCACACCAAACATAAAAAAGGGGGTGGACAAAAGTATTGGCACTGTTAGAAAAATTCATGTGATGCTTCTCTAATTTTGTAATTAACAGCACCTGTAACTTACCTGTGGCACCGAACAGGTGTTGGCAATAACTAAATCACACTTGCAGCCAGTTGACATGGATTAAAGTTGACTTAACCTTTGTCCTGTGTCCTTGTGTGTACCACATTGAGCATGGAGAAAAGAAAGAAGACCAAAGAACTGTCTGAGGACTTGAGAAACCAAATTGTGAGGAAGCATGAGCAATCTCAAGGCTACAAGTCCATCTCCAAAGACCTGAATGTTCCTGTGTCTACCGTGCGCAGTGTCATCAAGAAGTTTAAAGCCCATGGCACTGAGGCTAACCTCCCTAGATGTGGACGGAAAAGAAAAATTGACGAGAGATTTCAACGCAAGATTGTGCGGATGGTGGATAAAGAACCTCGACTAACATCCAAACAAGTTCAAGCTGCCCTGCAGTCCGAGGGTACAACAGTGTCAACCCGTACTATCTGTCGGCGTCTGAATGAAAAGGGACTGTATGGTAGGATACCCAGGAAGACCCCACTTCTTACCCAGAGACATAAAAAAGCCAGGATGGAGTTTGCCAAAACTTACCTAGAAAGCATAAAATTGGAAGAATGTTTGTGGTCAGATGAGACAAAAGTAGAGCTTTTTGGGTAAAGGCATCAACATAGAGTTTACAGGAGAAAAAAAGAGGCATTCAAAGATAAGAACACGGTCCCTACAGTCAAACATGGCGGAGGTTCCCTGATGTTTTGGGGTTGCTTTGCTGCCTCTGGCACTGGACTGCTTGACCGTAGCGAGTCACAGATACCCTTGGCGCAAGCCTCCACTGCTGGGTAAGTCCTTATAAAGGGGAGAATATTCTTCACCTACTCCTAAAAGGGAAGGGGGCCTTGACAGAGCCCTTCCCAAACTGCTGTTGCAGGATATCTGGCGTTTGCTGATGCGGACAATGGCAGAAATTCAATATAAAACAAAAACTAGCTGCACAGTAATGACAGGGCAACGACCCAAACCATACTTCGAGATTGTCAAAGAAATGTATCAATGACAATGAAGATAGTAATGCTGGATTGGCTCCCGCAGTCCGAAGGACTCAACCTAAGTGAGCACTTGTGGGTAGAGTTGAAAAAAACTGTATGTATACCTAAGTGAGTCGACCAGTATGACCAACTTTGGAAACTGTGGAAGAGACCTGGGTTCAGATTTTGGTCAAAACATGCTTGAATCTGATCGAGAGCATGCCAAGGATTCAGGCAGTATAGAACGTGAATAGTGAATTTACAAAATACTAACAAAATATAAAATGTTTAAATTTTGATATTTAGGAGCAAAAAGGCAACAATGCAGTAAAATGACAAGAATCTGCATAATTTTTTTTTTTTTATAATTCTTTATTTATTTATTAGACATAAAAAACAGGAACAAATCTGAAAGGACAACGGTTCAAAAAGATAAGTCAGCTATTCCAATATTACATAGGATATCGGCAGAGTGCAGGATACAAAACTGTTAACAACATGTTCAGTTTCAACATATTTTGAAGATCGTTGATACAGCTGTTTGTGATATTGAAAATCTTTTTTAAGATATGGTCTAATATTGTGAAGTCCCACTTTTTGAGACATAGGACAGAAAAGAGGAGGAGAGAGAGAAATGACAGAGGGGAGGGGTAAAGAGCACGAGGAGACTAATGTGAAAGAAAGGGTGGAGAGGGCGAAAAAAAAAAAAAAAAAGAGGGGGGGGGGGGGGAGGAGGAGAGAAGAGAATAGGGGGGGGGGAAGAGGGAGAAACCGGATCCGCACGACTCCAATGTGAAGCTTGTCATCGATGTATGATCCTGCAACGGTTACACACCTCCTAATAAAATTCTGTAATCGTCTGTTTGCTGAAAGTCCATCCAGGCAGCCCATATGCACCAGAATTTCGTGTAGGAGTCATGCATGGAGGCCGTGAGATCCTCCATACGCATTAAGGTATTAACCTTTTTAGCCCAGGTAGCAGAGTCGGATGAGAAGAGCTACCCCACAGTTCCGGGATACAGGACCGTGCGGCAATAATCAAGAATTTCAGGAGAGAATTTTTATATTGCGGAAAGGGGGTCTCGGTATGGTGTAGAAGAACCAGAGCAGGTGTCAGAGGAAACTGAAGTCCAGCAACCTGTCTCGCAATGCGTTCAACACCACACCAGAAAGGCTTAATCTCTTCACACCCCCAAAACAGATGAAGCAACGTGCCCCTCTCCTTTCCGCATCTCCAACAGTCGGCACTAATATTGGGGAATATAGTATGTAACTTCGTAGGAACTCTATACCACCTAGATAAAATCTTATAACCTGCTTCCTGAAACTTAGAGCATATGGAGGCAGTATGAGTAAGCTGGTAGATATGGGTAATCTGGTCCTCCGATAATTGGATACCCAAATCCCTTTCCCATTTGGTGATAAATGCTGAATGAGACTGGTGCGGGGGAGAAAGCAGCATTGAGTATAGTCTTGAAAGCGTATGCCTAGCCAATCCTGACTCAGTACAGAGGGTCTCAAATTGAGTCTTGGGGCGGTTGTAGCATTGTCTGGGAGGTAGGGATTGCAGGTAATGGCTCAACTGAAGACTCCTCAACCAACCAAGCGGAGCTGGGTCTGACCATCTTGCCACACATGAGGATGAAGGCCACGCGTCCCATTCTCCAAATGACTCAGCTGTATCTCTGCCCGCCGCAATCCAGCCAGCAAACACCATATCACTCATAGCAGGAGTAAAATCTGGATGGCTGATTATCGGAGTAAGTTTGGAACAAGGAGGAATCATAAAGGTTCGTACTTTGAGTAAATTGCAGTAATGAATCGTGGCCCCAGGGTGGGGTGGGAGGATAAGTGTCTTGGTGCCTCAGCGAGGAGCCACGGAAGCCTATGTAATGGAATGGGGCAGAAGTCTTGTTCTATGTGAACCCAAGCTTTATTTGATGAGTTTCTGCACCAGTCCACCATGCCGTGAAATGTGTTGCCAGCTGGTAGGATTTGAAGTTGGGCAAACCCACGCCACCTGCTCCCTTTGGCCTGAACAAAATTGAGCGACTGATTCTGGCCGGTTTACCTGCCCAAATAAAGGCAGTTTGTATCGATGTGAGTCTGGTAAAAAAGGACGCCGGGATTTTAACTGGCAGAGCTTGTAGTAGGTATAGAACCCGGGGGAGAACATTCATCTTAAAAATCTGGCAGCGGCCAAACCAGGAGAAAGTTGAGTGCGTCCATCTGCTACAGTCGGTCTGAATGGAAGACAGGAGCGATGGGAAGTTACGTTTGTAAGTGTCTTCCATGTTTGCAGTCAAGAATCTGCATAATTAATCATATGTTAAGTAGTTGCAAGTCAAATTTTTGTATGAGGTAGCCAAGATGATTGTCTATAAAATGATGGTAGTCTCTTGTTTGAAACTGTAGTGGATGGCGATATATGGAGCCTGAGATCCAAAAATTCAAGACATTGTTACACTTTTGCTCATCAGTCTATACGCATACAGCACTGCTAAACATATACATTAGCTGCTTTTTACATAACACCATTTTGCAGTCCTTACAGGTCTTGTGATTGGTTACATGACCTCATCAAAGTCCCAGGAGCTAGTCGAGTGGAAGGTTCTTCAGCTGTCACTCAGGGTGGCAGTCACTGTGCAGATCCCATTAGCTTCCTCTCCTGCTCTGCACCGATCACATAGATCATGTAGGACAGGAGGAGAGAGCAGATCTCTCAGTGATCAGGAAGGTCAATGCCTCAACATTCTCCATCATTACAGGAAGCTGCCTGTAGACTGTAAATGGCTCTCTCTTATTAATGTTAAATACCGTCATATATGCATAATTATAGTCATGTGTATTATTGAGAAAAAAAACTAAAATAATATATAAAAAATACCTTGTTGGTTTTATTGGTATAAATGATCCAATACTAAAAGGCTTAGAACTAAAATACAGGGTATTCAGGTAATTATAAAGAAATAGTCCATCTATTCTTTAAAAGTAATTATAGTCTGTTTCATCCATGTTTCTGGAGACCGTCTACTGCTTCTTGAGGTGTCCATCTTTCCAGAGCTTGTGCACGGCAGGAGGAGCTGTTACATGTGTTCATTAGACATCCAACCCAACAGGGAGTGAGAAGAGCCCCCCTCATATCGTGTCCATACTATTTATCCTGTAACACTAGCAACTGTCCCACTACACTTCTACATGTCAGCAATACATGAATATCGGCAGACAATATACAGTACACATAGGCATGAATTAATATACTATTACTTTGGTAATTATGCCCAGTATAAACATTAATTTACAATACAAATAAGGTCAATTATGTTTTAACAATTAGCACGATTATTTTTTGTTAAAAGTGCGTTTTATAGACCAAAAAAATACAGTAAAGTTCTAAGGTATTTCCCTTTCTCATTCAATTATACCTTCCCTAGAGGGATATCCGGCTATTCCGGTGTTTGAGACTCCTAACCGAGGCTCCACAGAATCTATTTGCATATTTATAATTCCCCGGGGGCAATGCGCCTAGGAATTCACTGTGTTGAGCGCTTTAGCCGGCTGCCCGCAGTGTTTTGTTGGACTGGTCTCCCTGAGATCAGTGAATACTTAGTTTTGTTGGTCTACTAGGTATTGCTCCCACCTAGCCAGAATCCTACTCCACACTGATGAGGGGCAACACCCCGAAACAGCTGTCTGTGGATGGATACCTTGCCTTGGTATTCCCTTGTCATATCTCTAAACTCGTAAAAAAGCTGGATATTGGCTAAAAGGGACACTTAATATGGTGGTTATGGTGTTCTCCGCAAGGAGCCACCCTTGGCTGGGTCCTTCCCTGGAGGGACATCTGCTAGTCCTGTGTTTGAGACTCCTAACCGAGGCTCCACAGACTCTATTTGCATATTCATAATTCCCACGGGGCAATGCGCCTAGGAATTCACTGTGTTGAGCGCTTTAGCCAGCTGCCTGCAGTGTTTTCTTGGACTGGTCTCCCTCAGATCAGTGATTGTTTCGCGATCTTGGTCTACTAGGCCTTGCTTCTACCTAGCCAGAATCCTACTCCACACTGATGAGGGGCAACACCCGAAACAGCTGTCTGTGGATGGATACCTGGCCTTGGTATTCCCTTGTTATATCTCTAAACTCGTAAAAAAGCTGGATATTGACTAAAAGGGCCACTTAATATGGTGGTAATGGTGTTCTCCGCAAGGAGCCACCCTTGGCTAGGTCCTTCCCTGGAGGGATATCTGGCTAGTCCTGTGTTTGAGACTCCTAAACGAGGCTCCACAGACTCTATTTGCATTGCTCATTCAATTATATGACAGTCTGTTAAATGTTTTTCTACAATTTGTCAATAAAATAGATAATTTCTTTCCTTGAGTTATTTTTGCTAAGAAAAAATATGATTTTCCAATAATTCAAATTTCAAAATCTAGGTAGGAATATGGCTTTGCCCCTGTGTGTATTCTCTGGTGTCTCATAAGATCCAATTTCTGGTTAAAATATTTGCCACATTCTGAACATGACAAACGCTTCTCCCCTATGTGCGTTTTCTGATGTGTAACAAGTTGTGATTTAAATGCATAACATTTCCCACATTGTGAACATGAAAAAGGCTTCTCCCCTGTGTGAACTCTCTTGTGTGTAACAAGATTTAATTTATGTGCATAACATTTCCCACATTCTGAACATGAAAAAGGCTTCTCCCCTGTGTGAATTCGCTTGTGTTTAAGTAGATTTGATCTGTATGCAAAACATTTCCCACATTGTGAACATGAAAAAGGCTTCTCCCCTGTGTGCTTTCTCTTGTGTGTAACAAGACCTGATTTACATGCAAAACATTTCCCACATTCTGAACATGAAAAAGGTTTTTCACTTGTGTGAGTTCTCTGGTGTATAACAAAACACGATTTCTCATTAAAATGTTTCCCACAATCTGAACATGAAAAAGGCTTCTCCCCTGTGTGATTTCTTTTGTGTTGAATAAAATAATATTTATGTGCAAAACGTTTACCACATTCTGAACATGAAAAAGGCTTCACCCCTGTGTGAACTCTCTTGTGTGTAAAAAGATGTGATTTATGCGTAAAGCATTTCCCACATTGTGAACATGAAAAAGACTTCTCCCCTGTGTGACTTCTCTTGTGTGTAACAAGATTTGATTTATGTGCATAACATTTCCCACATTCAGAACATGAATATGGTTTCTCCCCTGTATGAATTCTCTTGTGGGCATCAAGATTTTCTTTCTTTGCAAAACATTTCCCACATTCTGAACATGAAAAAGGCTTCTCACCTGTGTGAGTTTTCTTGTGTAAAGCAAGATATGATTTCTTTGCAAAACATTTCCCACATTCTAAACATGAAAAAGGCTTCTCCCTGTGTGCCTTCTCTTGTGCGTAACAAGACCTGAGTTACATGTAAAACATTTCCCACATTCTGAACATGAAAAAGGCTTCACCCTGTGTGAGTTCTTTGGTGAATAACAAAACTCGATTTCTCATTGAATAGTTTCCCACATTCTGAACATGAAAAAGACTTCTCCCCTGTGTGATTTCTCTTGTGTTTAACAAAACATGATTTATGTGCAAAACATTTACCACATTCTGAACATGAAAAAGGCTTTACCCCTGTGTGAATTCTCTTGTGTGTTAAAAGATGTGATTTATGTGTAAAACATTTCCCACATTGTGAACATGAAAAAGGCTTCTCCCCTGTGTGAATTCTCTTGTGTGTAACAAGATTTGATTTATGTGCATAACATTTCCCACATTCTGAACATGAAAAAGGCTTCTCCCCTGTATGAATTCTCTTGTGTGAATCAAGATTTGCTTTCTGTGCAAAACATTTCTCACATTCTGAACATGAAAAAGGCTTCTCACCTGTGTGAGTTCTCCTGTGTAAAGCAAGATATGATTTCCTTGTAAAACATTTTCCACATTCTGAACAAGAATAGGTCTTCTCCCCAGTATGAATTCGCTCATGCCTAACAAGAGCACATTTTGGTTACAGTAACACCCACACTTGGAACAAGGAAATCTCTTCTCACCGTGTGAAATTTTTGATGTTCAACAAAAGATCTTTTGTGACTTCTATTTGCGTAGTAGTCTGTAATGTATCAGAAGAGAGGACCTGTTTCATAGATTAGATGATAGATCTTTGCTGTGAAGAGCTGATGGTGTATCTGAAGTAATGGCATTCACTTCAATTGTATCCTGTGTGGTTTCAAGTTCCTCTGATTAAAACTTGAAGATGGCAGATGTCCCTCTGATCTCCTGTCACCATCATCTGCAAAAATAAAATCAATTATTATTAGTAAAAAAAATATTCTTGAAATGTATATAAACGTTTCTACTTAAAATCCATTGAAATGGAAAGTTATGTCGCAATATTGATTTATTCACTGAGACAACGACAGTACAGTCTAATAGAAGACCTCAAAGAATGAACTAGTAGAGCGTGGTGTTCAACTGTTTATTCTGCTTCCAAAGAATTCAGTTTGGCGCACCCCACCCAAGTGGTCTGAGTAGTTGTCATGTGTCCAATCATACATTTGCGATTTTCACACTTACAGTCACAGCCGTTCCACCTAATTCTCTCAATGTTCAGTGAAAAACAGAGGAGCAGGAAGAAAAGCAGTCACATGACCATAAGTATTGAAAAATCACACATGAGTGGAGAGACCATATGACGACTCAGCAAGAGATGAATCCTGACACTGAGTATATTACACGTGGTTAGGATTGGGCTACTGGGCTTAATGTTATAATTAAAGAGATTGCTCAGGTTTTGAGATAAAAGTCTGCAGTCACTCTAGGTGACTGCAGACCTCTGAGTACTCACAGCGCATGCACTGCACCTTTCAGGATATTCCTGTGCCAATGGCAAGGATTGGACAGAAATGTGAGCAACAAGTGTGCGATTTGTAGACTTCTGGACCATATTCTACTAGACGTGTATGGCCTCACTCAATTCATTTTCATTGATCGAGGCAGTCGGCACTTGACTGCATGTATGTAAATCGCATACCTGCGGTTACGTGACATCCTACTCTACTTTCATTGCTGGTACCAGAGAATCCTGACCGTGTGGATTGTGCGCACTGTGAGAATTCAGAAGTCTGCAGTCACATATAGAGTGACTGTAGACTCATCATAAACCTGGGACAACCCCTTTAATGTTCCTAGCAAAATAAAAACATAGAACCCTAAACTTTTCAGATGGCACAACACTTTATTAACACAGTCATGTACCCAGTAAACTTACAAGTTATGGATTATTAACGTGTACAGGATCAGAACCAATAACAGTACAGGAATACATCACCAAACCTACCAGAGATACAGAAATACATCATCTAAACCCACCAAAGGTACAGAAACACAGCATCACAACCCTCATCAGTACAAAAAGACAGCATCAAAACTTTCATCAGTACAGGGATACATCACAACCACCATAAATACATCACCAGACCCACCAGAGGTACAGAAATACAATTTGTATAACCCCCCATCAGTACAGAAGCAAAGCATCACAACCCTCGTCAGTAAGAAATTCATCATCAGAACCCCATCAGTACATGAGAAAACAACTGTAATGTCAGGTCAGACAATGAGAAGGAGGCTGTTACCAGTCATCATTAGACCATACAGGAACTACAGCCCTGATGGGAATTGGTATCACAAATAATCATTTGTATCCAGGTACCTTATAGATGACCTTGTCTCTGATCTTGATCGTCTTTTTCTTTTCATCTTGTCCAGACACCATAATGACTTTTCACATCCACAGCTCGTCTCTGCAGTCTTCCATCTTCTTGGTCTTCCCCAGCTCATCCCGGCACAAAGCTTTTAATAATAGTGGAAAGATCAACCTTTTCCTGAGTAAAAATATCCCTACACTGTGCCCCTGGATAAATAATTGCTCTTCCTCACTGTTCCCTGCATAAAATGTGATTTACACACTATCCCTCTTATAGTTCATGCCCTCCACACTTCTTTCCATCGTGGACTCCCTCTTTACAGCTGTCCTCTCACACTTTGTCAACTTATAGTGCCCCTTGTTTATGCTGTTTTCCCTCATCACACCCCTTTCTCTGCATACTGTCCCTTCCTGGCTGTGGCTTCAACTGTCCCCGTATACTGCCCACTCTGTATACACCCCTCACCACTCGCTCTCTATCTGTGCCCTCTTACATTTTTCTCATTTTCAACCCTACTGTTTCCTCACTACCACTCGTATCTTACCCCTACTCCACATCTGTGTCGGCAGTCATCTCTCTCTAACTCCACAAACTCTTCATGCCCATTCCTCTCTGACTCCACATATTGTGTCTGCAACCATCCCCCTCACTCCTCACACTGTATCCACACCCATCCCCTCACTCACATTCTGTGCCACAGTAATGCCCCCACTCCTCATACTGTGCTGCAGCAATCCTCCCCCTTCACTCCTCATACAGTATCCACACCCATTCCCTGACTCACTCCACATACTGTGCTGCAGCAATCCTCCCCTCACTCCTCATACTGTATCCACACCCATCCCCTCCCTCTCAATCCACATACTGTTTTGTCAGCCATCTCCCACTCACTCTTTATACTGGATCCTCAAATTAACCACCTCCTTCCCATACTGTCTTGCTAATACTGTGTCCATACCCATCAACCACTCACTCTGTATTCTGACTACTGAAATCTCTAATTCATTGAGATGCACTAGCATATATAACACACACAGGTATAAGTCCCTGTATAATACACACCGATGTCTACTGCATATGTTTATATACGGTACATGTATTATACCTGTTTGTATTTATATATAACAGGTACAGTATATATTCACATACATGCTCCATTTCCAGCTTGGATTCATTACAGTAGTAATGACATGAAGTGGTCCTGTCACAGACTACAAGGGGTGGTTTACTGCCTGTGATGCCACAGCTCTGAGCTCGCTGGTCGCTAGTCGGTTCCGTATGTGGATGAGAAACCTGATCCTGCACCGGCCATGAGCCCAGGGAGTAAATCACCCCTTGTAATCTGTGACAGGGCCGCATTCTGTCATTACTGCTCTATACAATGTGACACATTCCTGGTCTGCTTTTCCTCCTGTTCTGGTCAGAGATTCTATGACTTCATTCCAGCCCTGTGTTCAGATGTTCTAACATATTTCATGGAAGTAACTTATTTCCTACTCAGCAACAGGGTAGTCACTAGATTCCTGGGAAAAAGGCTGGCTGACAATAATCCCCTCCCAAGAGCCATGCCGTGAGGTGTAGACTGGGCACTCGAGATGAATCTCCTGTCCTCAGACAGGAGATTGGGAACCTCTGGAAGAATCCATGGGTCCGAGGCTGACAAAATTTTCAGGTGTGTGAATCAAGGCCTCTCTGGCCAAAAGGGGACAAAGAGAGTAATTCTGGCTCTTTCTTCCCAGGTCTTTTTTAAAACTAAGGGAATTAGAGGAAAAAGCATATGCTAGACTGAAATCCCAGTCCCGCAGAGGTGCGTCTAAACCGTCCCGATTTTCTCTTGGGTTCAGTGAAAAAAAAAATGTCTACCCAATGGTTTTGTCTGGTTTTGAAAAGATTCACCTCTGGCACTCCACACCTTACACAGATCTGATCAAAAACCTCCTGGTTTAGAGATCATTCCCCCTGACTTAGGGTATGTTGGTTAAAAAAAATCTGTGACTACCGTGTTTCCCCGAAAATAGGGCGCCCCCCGAAAGTAAGGCATGCCAGGGGGTTTAATGTGCCTGTAAATATAAGGCACCACCCGAAAATAAGGCATGTCTCTATTTTACAATATTTTACCACAGCATGCAGCTGTGACTCCTCCAACCCGTCCCTGCTTCCAGCCCGCCCCCTGCTCGTGTCCCGGTGCCCGTCGCTGTGAGCAGTGCAGCAGATGCATGTAGACCAGCACCGCTCTATTTTTCAAGCCCACGCCACTGTCCTGGCCAATCACAAGCCAGGAACTGCCCGGCGGCCAATCACAGGCCATTCGCTGCATGACGTCGGCTTCTGGCCTGTGAGTGGCTGCCCAGTTGGCTCCTGGCCTGTGAATGGCTGGTCCAGTGGCACCGTACACCTACGGCACCTGCGGCAAGGAGATGAGAGTGGTGCCGTCCTCCTTGCAGCGGCGAGCACCGGGATAGCGGCGGGCAGCTGAGAGCGGCGCCGGAATGCAGCAGGGACCGGTGAGAAGTGTCCCCGTCTGTGTGTGTGTGTGTGCTCCTTTGTGCGTGCCCCTGTGTTTGTGTGTCCCTGTGTGTGCCCCTGTGTTTATGTGTCCCTGTGTGTGTGTGCCCCTGTGTGTGTGTGCCCCTGTGTGTGTGTGCCCGCGTGTGTGCCCCTCTATGTGTGTGTCCCTGATACCATATTGGGGGATGATGGGGTTACCTTATTGGGGGCCGCAAGGGGATGATAAAAGTAAGACACCCCCTGAAAATAAGACATGGCGCATCTTTAGGAGCAAAAACTTAATATAAGAAGCTGTCTTATTTTCCGGGAAACACGGTATATTTTCTTAGCCTTTCAAATGACAGCCTGTGAGAGACGGAAGATTTTATTCTGCTAAATGAAAGAACTTTTTTGTGTCGGACATCAGGCGCTCTGATCAGGTGCCCCCTTGATGGTTCACATAAGATACTGTCGTAAGAGGAAATAAAAAAAACTGTCTGTTGCCGGCGCTCCCGAACGGTATATAGTGCGCTTATAGAAACTTTTAACAAAATTATTCCACACATTAAAGAGTAAAAGCAACACGTTTTGGCTTGAATAGAGCAAAAGTCTTCATCAGGTAAATTGTACATCCATAATGATACATTAGTAGTGTCTTTTAAACCCCTTCCTGAGCGCAAAAGAGAGAAAAACGAGGGCTGGGTGTGGGCTATTATCACCACTACTCCTCCTAATTAGTTCAGTTCAGAAGGGAATACCTGCAAATGTGGACCATACGTATTACTCTGCTAAACCTAGCCTTATAACTCATACCAATATATAACATAATTATTCACAATAGGGTTAAAAGAGCCTGTTACAGAAATAAACTGTTACCGAACCCTAATTACTTATAAAGAAATGCGTATATAAACCCACTGCAAAGCCTCCTATTATAGTGCAACTGCTCTTTTATACAGTCATATAAAAAAAGTTTGGGCACCCCTCTTAATCTTACTCTTATTTTTTATTTTAAATTTGGGTTTTTGCAACAGCTATTTCAGTGTGATATATGTAATAAGTGATGGACACAGTAATATTTCAGTGTGATATATGTAATAACTGATGGACACAGTAATATTTCAGGATTGAAATGAGGTTTATTGCACTAACCGAAAATGTGAAATATGCATTATTTCAAAATTTGACAGGTGCAAAAGTATGGGCACCTCAACAGAAAAGTGACATTAATATTTAGTAGATCCACCTTTTGCCTCTAGTGGCTTCCTGTAGCTGTTAATGAGTTCCTGGATCCTGGATGAAGGTATTTTTGACCATTCCTCTTTACAAAACAATTCCAGTTCAGTTAAGTTTGATGGTCGCCGAGCATGGACAGCCCGCTTCAAAACATCCCACAGATGTTCAATGATATTCAGGTCTGGGGACTGGGATAGCCATTTCAGAACATTGTGATTGTTCCTCTGCATGAATGCCTGAGTAGATTTGGAGCGGTGTTTTGGATCATTGTCTTGCTGAAAGATCCATTCCCGGCGTAACTTCAACTTTGACACTGATTCTTGAACATTATTCTCAAGAATCTGCTGATACTGAGTGGAATCCATGCGACCCTCAACTTTAACAAGATTCCCGATGCCGTCATTGGCCACACAGCCCCAAAGCATGATGGACCCTCCCCAAATTTGACAGTGGGTAGCAAGTGTTTTTCTTGGAATGCTGTGTTTTTGTGGCGCCATGCATAACGCCTTGTTGTATGACCAAACAACTCAATCTTTGTTTCATCAGTCCACAGGACCTTCTTCCAAAATGAAACTGGCTTGTCCAAATGTGCTTTTGCATACCTCAGGCGACTCTGTTTGTGGCGTGCATGCAGAAACGGCTTCTTTGGCATCACTCTCCCATACAGCTTCTCCTTGTGCAGTGTGCGCTGTATTGTTGACCGATGCACAGTGACACCATCTGCAGCAAGATGATGCTGCAGGTCTTTGGAGGTGGTCTGTGGATTGTTCTTGACTGTTATCACCATTCTTCTTCTCTGCCTTTCTGATATTTTTGTTGGCCTGCCACTTCAGGCCTTTACAAGAACTGTCCCTGTGTTCTTCCATTTCCTTACTATTTTCCTCACAGTGGAAACTAACAGGTTAATTCTCTGAGACAAATTTTTGTATCCTTCCCCTGAACAACTATGTTGAACAATCTTTTTTATCAGATCATTTGAGAGCTGTTTTGAGGAGCCCATGATGCCACTCCTCAGAGAAGATGCAACTAGGAGAACAACTTGCAAGTGGACACCTGAAATAGCTTTTCTCATGATTGGATACACCGGGCTATGAAGTACAAAGCTCAATGATGTTACCAAACCAATTTAGTGCTTCAGTAAGTCAGTAAAAAGTAGTTAGGAGTATTCAAATCATGAAAATCAGAAGGGTGTCCATACTTTGGCACCTGTCAAATTTTGAAATAATGCATATTTCACATTTTAAGTTAGTACAATAAACCTCACTTCAAACCTGAAATATTAATGTGTCCATCAGTTATTACATATATCACACTGAAATACCTGTTGCAAAAGAACAATTTTAAACAAAAAAAAAATGAGTAAGATTAAGAGGGGTGCCCAAACTTTTTCATATGACTGTACATTAACATAATAAAGGAATTATATCTATTTATAAATAAATATAAATTAGGTACTAAGAGTGCATTAAAAGACCCAAGTACCAGCAGAAAATTAAAAAAAAAGTGATAAATAATTCTTAATAGGAACCTTTAATAAAAATAAAAGTTAATTGACTACTGGGTTGACAGGTAACACATCACTAAACGTTCTCAAATCACATCATTCAAACAGTTCGGGTACAGAGTGCGTAGCCGAAAGATCCCAAACATTCTTTCCTATTCAATGTTTGGTTTAGCTCACGGGAGGGTATATTTTCAACTGGTGTTAGTGTTATCTGGAAGTTTTTATTGTGCCTATGCCTCGACAGACTATGCTGAAGGAAGCCGATTTTTGTATTATGGCGGCGGTGTCTATTCATTCTTGCTCTGACTGTGTTGTGCGGCTGACATATTGCAGGATGCAACAACATCTGACTATATAAATGACATAGTCGCTATCGCAGGTAAGGTGTTGAGTAATCTCGAAAACCTCGCCAGTGCTATGTGAGGTGATCAGGGTATCGTTTGAAAATAAGACACCGTCGTGTGATTGGCTGACATGATTACTATGGGTCTGTCTATAATCCCGTGTAGAAACCCTGAGCTGCTCTTGTGACCGCCGTCAACTCTTTTAGATTTGAAGACCCATCTGCCAGCTCTAACTCCCAGCTGCCTTCAAGATTCTGATCTTTCATGTGGGCCCCCCAACCCCCAGGGTTGACTATTACTGGATCTGAAATGGACCAAGGAACTCCTGTTCTCAGATTCCTTTCCATCACTCACCAATCTAAGGACTCCTAGACTCTTGCAGATAACTCAAACCTGATGTCTAGACTGGTTTGTCACATTAGCAAGATCTGCCATTATAAATCCCAACTATGGAATTAGGCCCAACTGACGGCCGGGATGGTGGCTGTTAGAGACCCCTAACAAGGACATGGCTGCTCCTATGGTTATTCTTTGCTACCTTTGTGCTTCCTTTGCCATCTGAATAATTTTCACGATTTTCTATTCTGGGAGCAGAGGGATCCTATTGACTGGATTCAGGGTGATTCCTAGAAAATGTTGAACTTGGACTGGATCTGTTCTTGATTTGTCCATGTTTATGAGCCATCCCAAATCTGTGAGTACAGAGAGGACTCGGATCAGCGCTGCCACACAAAGTGTTCTTGTTTGTCTTACTCCGAGGAAGTCATCCAAATATGGGACTACTAAGATGTTTTCACTCCTTAGATAGAAAGTCACGTCCACCACGATCTTTGTAAAAACCCTTGGCGCTAAGGAGATGCCGAAGGAGAGGCATTGGTATTGGAGGTGTACCAGGGTGCCGTAAGCTCTACTGCCAGCATGAGATATTTTTGATGCTCTTTGTAGATGGGGACATGCTAATAGGCATCTTTTAGATTGATTACTGCCATAAAGCATGAGGGAAAAAGGAGTCTAACTTCTCACTTCAAGGTTTCCATCTTAAATCTTTTCACTGCAATAAATTGATTTAAACATTTTAAGTTGAAAATTGTTCCAAAAGACCCATCCCGCATCCGAGTGAGAAAAAGATTGCTATAAAAATCTTCTCTTTCTGAAGATGAAAGGTAAGACAGAACTCCTTTTTCTAGCAAAACGGACATTTCTTGCTTTATTTGAACCTTTTCTCTTGGTTTTGCTTGAGACACCAACATCTGAAGGGGAGGAAGGATAGAAAAATTCTGTCTAACACCCTGAGAAAGACAACTTGCCACCCACTGGGTGACTGGCAATGAGGCTCAATGAGAGGCAAACTGCTGCAATCTACCTACTTGTGCTTGGCATCACTGACGCCATGACCTTCCTCTGTAGCGGGGTTTGTTAAATAGGAAACCCTTCTCTTGGCCTCTATTACTACACCAGCTATAACCCCCTCTAGAAGAATCTCTTTGCTGGTTACCTCTTCCTCTCCTCCTATCTGATGAGGAATAAAAGGAAACTCTAAAGTGGGGATTTATTAGAACGAGGGAAATTCTTATTATTATCCACATCCATTTCCAGCACCTCATCTAAGGCTGAGCCAAAAAGGTAGTCTCCTTGACAAGGAATTGTACATAGATGCATTTTTATTGGAAATCAGCCTTCCATTCTTTCAACCACAGGGTCCCGCATCCTGAATTAGAAAAGGCGCAAGTCCGGGAAGCCAGTCTAACACTATCCACAGAGGCATCTGCAAGGAAACTGGCTGCTTTCTGCATAGCATGCAGTGCATCTAGGAGCTGCTCTCTAGGGAGCTTTCCTCTGATCTGGGACTCCAGATCTTGGAGCCATTTCATGAGTGACCTTGCCATGCAAGTGGTGGCTAGGCTGGATTTCAACAATAATAATAATAATAATAATCTATTATATAATCACGAATGGGTTTTTTGCCCCTTTTGAGTCCGCTCGCGCTGCGAGTCAGTGTCGTCATGTGGATACGACCGAAGCATTGGCCGCGCAGCGGCCATTGCGAGCAGTTCTAAGGCGACTCGCTATGCCCGCGCAGCGGGCATGGCGAGTCGCCTTAGCAGCGCGAAGCATTGGCCGCGAAGCGGCCATTGCGAGTCAGAGACTCGCTCTTCTAGAATCCCGATGCATCTGCATCGGGCACCCAGCTAGTAATAATAATAATAATAAAACTTTATTTGTATAGCGGCAACATATTCCGCAGCACTTTACAGTACAATGGTACGTGTAAGAAAAATATACGATACAGAATGGTAGGTAATACAGAACAGTAGTTACATACAGTAAACATAGAATCAATGTAGGAGATCCAATAAAAGGCAAAAAGTAAAGGTGACCCTGCTCGAAGGAGCTTACAATCTAAGACAGGATGGGAACACAAAGTACAGGGGCTTATAACAATGAATATCTTATGTCTAAATGACTACTGTTAGGGAGAAGGATAGGCCGCCCTGAAGAGGTGTGTTTTTAGGGAGCGTCTGAAGCTATGCAAGTTGTGGAAGGTCCTAATTTCTTGGGGTAGAGCATTCCAGAGGATTGGTGCAGCTCGAGAGAAGTCTTGGAGTCGGGAATGGGAGGTTCGGATTAGTGCCGATGTTAGTCTGAGGTCGCATTCAGAGCGAAGGGGACGGGAGGGGTGGTAGACAGAGATGAGGGTGGAGAGGTAAGGAGGTGCCACACCATGAATAGCTTTGTGGGTGACAACAAGCAATTTGAATTGGATTCTATAGTGTACGGGTAGCCAATGTAGTGACTGGCACAGAGCAGTAACATCTGAGTAACGGTTTGCTAGATAAGTGATCCTGGCTGCTGCTTTGAGGATAGACTGGAGAGGGGAAAGCTTACTGTGGGGGAGGCCAGCTAATAAAGAATTACAGTAGTCAAGGCGGGAATGAATCAGGGCCACGGTGAGGGTTTTAGTTGTTTCCATGGTGAGGAAAGGGCGAATTCTGGAGATATTTTTCAGGTGCAAGCAACATGAGCGGGTGAGAGATTGTATATATGGGGTGAAGGAGAGATCAGTGTCCAACATAACACCCAGACAGCGAGCCTGCTGACTGGGCGTTATCGTGGTGCCGCACACCGAGAGAGAGATGTCAGGTTTAGGGAGGTTGGCAGAGGGTGGGAGCAGAAGAAGTTCAGTTTTGGAAAGGTTGCATTTCAGATAGAGAGCGGGATCAGCATGCTGCAGCCTCCCAAGCTCCTCTAAGATAACTATCGTCTTTCTTATCCAAAGGATCTTTTGATGATCCCAAATCCTCAAAGGGGAGAGTCATATTCTTTGAGACTGTAGCTATTGCAGCATTGATTTTAGGGGATTTCTACCAAGACTGGGAAAAGGGATACTTTCTCTTGAGCTCCCACGGCACAGACACCTTCCTAACCGGTCTCTTCTATTCCTTCTTAATCAAGGTCATGCACTGGAAAGACCCGATGTTTACAATCTTGCAGGTTATCAAACATCACATCTTGAACTGATCTTTGTTCCTTAGGAGTTCCCATCTCCATAGTTGCTCTAATGATCTTTAATAATTTTCCTATGTCCTCAGATGGGAAACACAAATGGCCATACTATTACTTGGAAGAAGAAAGGTCAAAAGAATCAGAGTGTGGTTGCTGCTCCTCCTGAGCCAATCTCCCTTCTGGGGAGCTACCACCTGATGAAAGCGGTTGTCTACCAGTGGCGAAAGAGGGGGCCCATAAAGACACATTTCTCGCCTTACAGTGTCCTTTATTTCCCCTTAATTAAAGACTTAATGGCTTGAAAAATAGACAGTGTTTCTTCCACTACCATACGTTCAATACATGTAGGGTAGAGCTTTTTCTCATAGGCCTTTTCTAGATCTTTTTTAAACAGCACACAGACCTTGTTTTTTGTCTTAGTAACAGACTTTTTGGCCTATAAAGGAGACAAAAGACCATAAATATATATTGTCTGTTGATAAGTAATCACCTGTCCTGAAGTCAGAGCTAGCATGCTGGGTGTGTCTGGGGCCACAAGGGACTGGGTACTCAGGTCCCGGGCGGTCGAGTGCAGGGATGTTACAGGTGGTCGGTGCCCGAGCCTGTGCCCTTGGGTGACAATGAAAAGGGGAATATTTACAGGGATTAAAGTTATGTCAGTTGTAACGCCACTGTAGGTCCGGTGATGGCACCGGCGTTGCTAGGACCTCCGGGGTGGTGGGTGGCAGCAAGGTGTTGCAGCTCTCTACAGGAAGAGCGGGTTCACTGGGCTGTAAGGGTATGATGGAGGAATAGGGTAGCACAGTCGTTGTGGTGTGGCAGGTTGAAGAAGAGACACACACACGATAAAGTCTTTTTCTGTACCTTTTGCTGGTGTTCTTGCAGGTACACTCTCCGGGTTGAAGGCTACACCTCAGGATTTCCACACAGAGCGGGATATAGGCCTCCTTGTTCTGTTCCTTGTGCCGAAGCCTGGCTGGCATGAAACCAGGCATGACCTCCTGTTTCTCCACAACTGTGTTGCTGCACTGAGGGCTCTCTCTTGGGCTACCGTTATCTCTCCTGCAGTCCTTGGCTCTCAAATGTGGGTGCTGCAGATGTCCGGGAAGCTAAGCCTCCACGGTGTACTGGGATTCTCTGCTGGGCTGATCTCTTTCCCTGTTGCAGACTCTGTCTCCAGTGACCGGTGTTCTCCTGGGGTGAGTCGGTATGGCTCCTCTGCCCCTCTGTAGCGTTCCTCGCCTCTGCCTTTCGTCCTCACTCTCTCTGGACCTCACACTGGCTCTGGTGTAAACTGTTGTCGGGCCTAGCACGGGTAAGGTAATCAGTTTTAGCTCACTAGGCACTGAGCGGTCTTCACAGTTCTTCTAGTGACTGCACACTCTGGCTAACTTCCCCCCAGCACCTGTATTTTTAGGGGATTTATAGGGGATCTGGCTTACCAGCAACCAGTGGGGCTCCCCTACAGGCCTGGAGTGGAAGGTGTTGGGTGTATGTGAGGTACCAGATGTGGAAATCCCTTAGTGAACTAGTTGGTTCTGTGGCTTACCTGTCACAGGGCGCCACAGGTGCACCTGGGTCCGACATCATGGAGACATTTTCAGACTCCTGATGGACGCGTCCGGGCAGGAGAAGGGCTTCTAAATAGCGGTCGCCTTCCCTGGGGGTGTGTGTGTGAGACATTATTGGGACGCAGAGGCATCTATAAAAAGAAAGAAAGCGCAATAGGGTCTTATCTCTTAGGTTCTTTCATATAGAAACAGTTCACTGCTCACATGGTTAGGTTGTATAGCACGCAAGCAGCATAAGCGTATGATATACCAACCTATGTTGATTTCCTGAGGAAGGAGCAGGGAGATAGCTCTGAAACGCACAGAATAAGAGCCACCATTATCTGACACAACCTTTGTGGTCCTTTTCATTGCATGGCAGCACAGATCATTTGAACACTGTCTTTTTTGGATTATCGGGACACAACACAGAAGTGATCACATCTACGCATGTGTGGTCAGGTGAGATGCGGCTTACAGCCTCCATATCTTCCCTCTTCCCTCCAGCTCTGTCATTGGATTTCCGAACGGGCAGCCGAAATGCCTGCTCCCGGTGTCCGATCCAAAGGGGGGGTCTGTTAAAGAAACCTACAGACTCCGGTCTGTACCCTATCCCAGGTGGCATCGGGAACCTGGCTGCCTCCTGGCCTCCACCAGTCCTATCCCTGGAGAAGATCTCCCCAGGTAACTACAATAGGTATCTACTTAGAAGAGAAAACCACACTGAGGGCTAGAGAGAAGGGTCGCCCCCTTTTATCTTCAATAGGTTTCCTGTTCCTGGGCAGTTATTATTATTATTATTATTATTATTATTTATTTATAGAGCATTATTGATTCCATGGTGCTGTACATGAGAAAGGGTGACATACAAACAAGTTAAAAATACAATGAACAAGCTAACAGTGAGACTGGTACTGAGGGGAGAGAGGACCCTGCCCTTGTGGGCTTACATTCTACAAGGCAGTGGGGAGAGAGACAGTAGGTTAGGTCTGCTCTGGTGGTGGTGGAGCGCCGGGTCCGGTGGTGGTGGAGCGCCAGGTCCAGTGGCATTGAGGTGGTATTGTGGTCAATGCAGGCTGTAGGCTATTCTGAAGAAATGCGTCTTCAGGTTCTGCTTGAAGGTTCCGAGTGTGGGGGCAATCGGACATTTTGAGGTGCAGAATTCCAGAGAATGGGGGATGCTCGGGCAACGTCTGGCAGGCGGTTAGATGAGGAACGTACAAGTGTGGAGGAAAGAAGGAGGTCTTGGGAGGATCGAAGATTATGAGTTGGATGATATCGGGAGATTAGTTCAGAGATATATGGGAGGGACAGATTGTGGATGGGTTTGTAAGTCAATGTTAGGAGTTTGAATTGGATACGATGGGGAATTGGGAGCCAGTGGAGTAATTTGCAGAGGGGAGAAGTGAAGGAATAGCGAGGAGAGAGGTGGATTAGTCGGGCAGCAGAGATAAGGACAGATTGGAGGGGTGCAAGAGTGTTAGCAGGCAGGCCACAGAGTAGGAGGTTGCAGTAGTCGAGACGGGAGATTATGAGGGCATGCACTAGTAGTTTAGTAGATTCTCTCACTTATGGTGCTGTCATAGTGAGAGGTAAAGTAATTTGCAAGGTTGATTTGTTTACTTCTACCCTTTACGAAAATGGAAAAAATGGTGGCTACATCAACATTTTAGTAAAAAATAATAATTTTTCCATTCCACTTGATTTTAATTCCTGAATGTGATTTTACATATTACGGAGAAAACAATTTTCTAACATCTAGGCCAATCACAGCAATTTCACAACTGATTTGTTACCCATAAATAGATTTTCTAGATTTAATTGAACATATAAACACTTATTGCTAAACTGTAAGCCTTCTATTAACCTAAAAAAATAAGAGGATGCTGGAAAAATAAAAGGGAATGTTGGGAAAAATGCTGCCGACCTAAAGTGGAAATACAGTAAAATGTATGAACATGAAGATAGAAATTTACAAATCTTTCTAAATTTTCTAGTATTTTGAAAAATAAATGCAAAATATATCAATCTACAATTACCAGAAGTTCAATGTATCACAGAAGAAAAATCTCAGAATTACTGGAATCAGAAGAAGCATTCAAAGTTATGGGGCCTTGTTAGGAACAGAAAAACTGGCTGCAGGAAGGGGTTAAATGAGAGTAATTTTAGCACTAACTACTGTAATCAAAATCTGTGACTTTAGACAATTACATATCTACTGAAATGATCCAGCTCAAAAGTCTTAATTAGGAAAAAATTGGTAACTAATAGTGAAACATCTGTGGAGTAATTAGAGGATGGGGCTCGGTGGCTCTTGGTGATCTAAACTACCTTAGGGGTAATATTTTTTGTCTGATGACTTTCTTAAAGCAATATTAGGCTACTTTCACATCAGCGTTTTGCGCTGATCGCGGCAGTTGCAGTGAAAAAACAGCAACTGCCGCGATTACCGCATAACGGCCGCGATCGTGGCACACTTGCGGCAAGCCCCATACAATGTCTATGGGGCTAGCGGTAAGTGTGCGGCAGGTGCGGTAAGTGCGGTTTCGGCACTTGCGGCAGGTGCGGCCTCGAAAAAAAACCGGTATGCCGCGTTTTTTTCACGGCCACACCTGCCGCAAGCGCCGATACCGCACTTGCCGCAAGCCCCATAGACATTGTATGGGGCTTGTCGCAAATGCGGTCGTTATGCGGTATTCGCGGCAGTTGCGTTTTTTTTCAACCGCAACTGCCGCGATCAGCGCAAAACGCTGATGTGAAAGGGGCCTTACACATTTAAAGTGTACCTGTCACCGCTTTTGTGCTTATTAAACTAAAAGTGCCACCTTCAGCAGCGCCTATGCTGCATTTTATGAAGGTGGCTCTTATCCCTCCCCCCAACACTTAAATAGTTCCTTTATAAACTTTCCCGTCTTGTATGTAAAGTAATACTTATGAGTCATGTAGGTCTTCACTCCGTGCGGTCATCGCGCCTCCTCTGGTCTTCCTCTGCCTCTCTAACCTTGTCAATGCCGCCTCTCTTGTCATGTTCCATTCGCCTTTTCGGTGCCTGTGCAGATCCCTCTCTGCTTGCGCAAGCGCCTTTGCGCTCTGCCCTGCTGTGGGCAGAGCGTCATACTTCATTACGCATGCGCGAGCCGCAAGCGCGAGATCCCACTCTGCTTAGTGTTCTGCTTTATTCAGACACCAGGATGGGAATCTAGTGCCTGCGCAATAGGTCTGCTCCATACAGCACTACTGCATCTGCTCCCTGCTCCTCTTTTTTCCATACTATACTGGGAACAGGTAGGCGGCATTATGTTCCTTCCAGACTGCGGGAAAACAAAGAGGAGAAGGCAAACAGACCCAGCAACAACGGAAGAGGAAGAACTCCCCACCATGTAAAAATAAAGATTTAGGTAAAAGTTAAATTAAAATCCCATTGCATTAGTGGCTAAATATTCAACTGACCTTTTTTTTTTCTACCTGCCCGTCACATTTTACCATCCAATAAGAGACCAGGATTACAGGAAGGTAACAACATCATTACCCTCCGCTTTCATTTAGAGGCCCATCATAATATTTTTCTTCATTGTACGTATCCTGTTAATTGGCTTTGAAGACCTTACAGACCTGAGCAGGTAAGGGTCAGCATCATCTAACTCCAGGAGATGAAAGGTCTATAGAGAAAGGGCCTTAAATGCCCAAATTAACTTCAACAGTTTCAGGGGGAGGAGAATGTTGTTGTCTAGTAGTAAAATGGTGATCACACGATTAAGATATGGCCGTATGTCACCACCGATAAAGCAGCCACAGCCGGTGACTGAGAAGAATCTGTGACTTCTCTGCATTTAGTGGTCACTACTCACCTGGGTAGTCATATGTAGGAATCTCCTCTTTACACCACTCATCACCAATCACATATGTCTCTGTAGTATTAATATAGGGCAGATCATCATCACCCCTCACATATGTCTCTGTAGTATTAATATGGGGCAGATCTTCCACCTGAAACAAAGATTGTAAAAGTCACAGACAGATGGAGAAGTCCCATCTATGATCAGCTGTAATCTGCCATCTCCACCGTTCTCATTACACAAGTATAAAACATAGAATACTGGAGGATAAAACAAGACTGAGCACAAGACCTTCACAGCCGTCTACACATCATAGGGAGATCTCATCACACCTTCTCTCCATCTACCTGATGATCTGGAGGAACATCGGGATCTTCTTGTTTACAGTCCTGTGGGAGAAGAGGACGGGGACATCTCTCTGGTGTTGTCCTCTTACTGGATAGACCTGGAGGAGACACATACAGGGATTCAATTCATTCTTTACATACAGATCATTATAGGCCGTGTGTATTTAGTCCTGTCTATTACCTGGTGATGTGAGGGGCTGGGGATCCTCCATCATGACTATGTCCTTGTACAGATCTTTGTGTCCTTCTAAATACTCCCACTCCTCCATGGAGAAATAGACGGTGACGTCCTGACACCTTATAGGAACCTGACACATACAATGATACCATTGTCATCATCCCCCAATCCCTTAATAGCGTTACTGTATAATGTCCCAGCAGCAGCAGCAGCATTCCCAGCAGTGTCACCTCTCCAGTCAGCAGCTCAATCATCTTGTAGGTGAGTTGTAGGATCTTCTGGTCATTGATGTCCTCATGTATCAGGGGGTGAGGTGGAGGCCCCGTGATTGGGCTCAGGGCTCTTCCCTCAGACACAGGGTCCTGACAGCACAGATCACTAGAGCTCTTCACTACTGTGTAATCCTGGTTATGGAGAGACACATTAATAAATCTCCAGTCTCCAGACATTTCCAGAGTCCTCACCTCTCAGTTCTGTCATCTGTTATTCTGTCCATAGATAAGAATGATGTCATGTGACATTGTCATCACAATCTCTCACCTCTCCAGTAACAAGGAAGAGGATCTCTAGGGTGAGGTGGAAGATCCTCTCCGCCATCTTGTCCCTGTCCAGATCCATCCTTGATGGTCAATCAGGAGAATTCTCTTGTATAGAAGATGTGAGAGGATCCGATATTGTAGGGACCTGAATGGGGAGAAGATGACGATGTAACATCATAAAGATCCTGTGTAATAATACAATGACTGGAGATAATAAGGGGAAACAGATCAGGAGATAGAACGTGTAGAACATAGAGAAATAGAGAGAACATAGAGCTCCACCTGCAGAGCCGCACACCTAATATATGGCTGCTCTGTGCTTACAGGACCTGTGATGATGTCACATGGAGGGGAGGAGTCAGGGGTCACATGATCAGCTCCTCTGGTTGTCATGGTGCTGGATGAGGTGAAGGTTATGTGTGGGGTCAGGAGGGATTTGTAATGTACCGTCACACAGGGCGATCTCTCTGGCTAAGTTGCGGCAACATCACTCCTGAGTTGCCGCGTGTGAAAGGGCGATAATAAGGTGATAAGTTGCAACATGTTGGGAAATCTGGCGATGTTGCTCAGGCGATCTGCCTGCTTCGCCCTGTGTGACACCACTACTGCGATGTTGCCGGCAACTTTCCCCATAGACTCCCATGTTATGGATCGCTGCCAGGGTAGAATTTAACCCTGGCAGCGATAGTTGCTGGCAAGATCGCAGATGATTTGTCGGCAATATCGCTGCTTGTGACATCGTAACAGCAACCATGGCAGCACGACAAAAAAGTGCGCGTTCCCGTGAGTTGCCAGCAATATCGCCACATGTGACGGTACCATTAGGCCCCGTTATACGGGGCGATATCGACGGAACTTCACCGGCAACTCAGGGGCGTGGCCAAGTTGCGGCGATATCACTCCTGAGTTGCCGCACGTGACAGGGCGATAATCAGGCGATAAGTTGCCTGAGCAACATCGCCAGGTTTCCCAACATTGTTGGGAAACCTGGCGATGTTGCTCAGGCGATCTTGCCTGATCACCCTGTGTGTGATGCGGCAACCCACAATGTTGTGGACGACAACGCCTATCAACAACACTGCGGGTTATCGCTCGCTGGCAACCCAGCGAGCGATAGCCGCGGCAACTTGCCGGTGAAGTTGCCAGCAAGTTGCTCCGTCTGACATCTCGCCGGCGATGCCACCGTTGATGTGCGCTCCGTGTGGATGTAGCACAGCCGTGTGTGTACGAGGTGTACGGAGCAGAGCCGTGTGTGTACGAGGTGTACGGAGCAGAGCCGTGTGTGTACGAGGTGTACGGAGCGGAGCCGCGTGTGTACGAGGTGTATGAAGCAGAGCCGTGTGTGTACAAGGTGTACGGAGCAGAGCCACGTGTGTATGAGGTATACGGAGTGGAGCCACATGTGTACGAGGTGTACAGAGCAGAGCCATGTGTGTACGATGTGTACGGAGCGGAGCCATGTGTGTACGAGGTGTACGGAGCGGAGCCATGTGTATACGAGGAGTGTACGGAGCAGAGCCGCGTGTGTAAAGGTGTACGGAGCGGAGCCGCATGTGTACGAGGTGTACGGAGCAGAGCCGTGTGTGTACGAGGTGTACGGAGGGGAGCCGTGTGTGTACGAGGTGTACGGAGCGGAGCCGTGTGTGTACGAGGTGTACGGAGCTAGGCCGCATGCGTACGAGGTGTATGGAGCGGAGCCGCACGTGTACGAGGTGTACAGAGCAGAGCCATGTGTGCAAGAGGTGTACAGAGCCACATGTGTACAAGGTGTACTGAGCGGAGCCACGTGTATACGAGGTGTAAAGAGCGGAGCCGCATGTGTACGAAGCGTATGGAGCGGAGCCGCATTTGTACGAGGTGTACGGAGCAGAACCGTGTGTACGACATGTGCAGAGCGGAGACAAGTGTGTACGAGGTGTGCAGAGCGGCGTGTATGAGTTGTATGGAGCGGAACCATGTGTACGAAGTGTACGGAGCGGAGCAGCGTGTACAAAGTGGAGCCATGTGTGTACGAGATGTATGGAGCGGAGCCACCTGTGTACGAGGTGTACAGACTGGAGTCATCTGTGTACGAGGTGTGATGAGCGGAGCCGCGTGTGTACGAGGTGTACGGAGCGGAGCCATGTGTGTATGAGGTGTACGAAGCAGAGCCACATGTGTGCGAGGTGATCGGAGCAGAGCCGTATGTGTACGAGGTGTATGGAGCAGAACCGCTTGTGTATGAGGTGTATTGAGCGGAGCCACGTGTTTGAGGTGCACGGAGCGGAGCCGCGTGTGTACGAGGTGTACATAGTGGAGAAAAGTATGTACGACGTAAATAGAGCAGAGCTGCGTGTGTACAAGGTGTACGGAGTGGTGTCGCGTGTGTCAAAACCACCCTCAGTGGAGCTGGTGTGCCCAAGGGCAGTGGTGTAACTAGAGACCGATTGGTCCTGATGCGAAATTTGGACCAGCCCCCATCCCCGTGAGATATTATAATGCACCCTCATATTCAACCAGTGGCGTAATGATCGTGGTCTCAGGAATCGCGTGTGCGACGGGGCCCAGACCTATACGAGGCGCACGTCGCCCCCTACACCTGCAGAACGCAGCGCCGGATCCCCGCTTCACATGGATGTGCGTCCTGGAGGACACACATCCATGTGACATCACGGCAGATAGGGCCGGTATGTCAGGGAGAGGAGGGGAGGGGGGAGCCTCCTGCTTCCTGATGCTGCTCTTGCCCCGCCCCTCCTCTGATCTGCCAGCTTCCTGGCCTGCGTTCCACTGTGCCGCCCAGGCTCGGTCTGGGCTGCCGGGTAACCGGTTAAAAGTGATGGTGGGCCCCCAGGCATTGTGGCCCCGCCCCCTTAGCCCCGCCCCCGAACGGGTCCCCCTGGAGCAGCGGTAGCATACTGATCGCTGATACCAGCGCCGGGACGTACATACATACCTCCCAAGTGTCCCGGATCCAGCGGGACAATTTTCAGTTGTTCTCCCGCTGTCCCGGCCGGGAGATTACATTTCCCGCACAGCAGTGAGCAGCTGCTGGCCACGCCCCCTATACAGTTTAGCTCCGTGTGTCACAGTGCTAGGCACTGTTCGGGGCGGCCCATTAGTGCTGTGCTCAATGCGTAGTAAATGTGCCTTTTTTTTATTGAATAAAGTTTTGTGACTCTCCTGCACAAATGTGGGGATTGCTGGCACTGCCCTGCCCGGCTCTGTGTTCCTCCTGTGCTGCACGGCTCTGTGTTCCTCCTGTGCTGCACGGCTCTGTGTTCCTCCTGCCCTGCACGGCTTTGTATTCCTCCCGCACATGCTCTCCCTCACCCCAGCTGTGGCCAAGGATTCCCTCCTTCATTCTGCACTGAGGCTGCAGTGAGAGGCCAGCATCAGTGAGGGGAGGGGGACGTCATTCTGTAGCAGAAGGTGGGCGGGGCCAAGTCTGTACCGGAGGTGGGGGAGAAACACAAGGCAGTCTGCCCTGAGAAGAGGGGAGAGAAGTGCAGCCATAGGAGCCCCCTCCCCCCCTCCTGTAATCTCACTAACTGCTCTGCTGTCGGGAGCAGAAGGAGGGGGGAGAAGGAGGCCTCCAGCATGTACAATCCTCTGCTGATGATTCCAACTTCTCAACACTACTGTACTGCCACTTGATGCCCTGGAAATATGAAGAGAGTGAGTATATATGTATTCATACATATATCTTGTGTGTATGTGTCATGTGTGTATGATGGTATGTGTGATGTGTGTGTGTGTGGGATGCATGAGTAACAGTGATGTGTGTGTGAGTCATGTGTGTGGTGTGAGAATAATGCATGTGTGTGAGTAATGCATGTGAGTGATGCATATGGCCTGAGAGTGATGCGTGTGGTGTGTGAGCGATGCATGTGATGTGTGATGCGTGGGGTGTGGGAGTCGTGTGTGATCTGTGTGAGTGATGTGTGTGATGCATGGGGTATGTGTGAGTGATGTGTGGGGTGTGTGTGAGTCATGCATGTGGCATGAGAGTAATGCGTGAGGTGTGTGAGTGATGCGTCAGTTAGAGTGATGTGTGTAATGTGTGTGAGTGATACATGGGTGTGTGTGAGTCATGCATGTGGCTTGAGAGTGATGCATGTGGTGTGTGAGTGATGCGTCAGTTAGAGTGCATGTGATGTGCATGGTGTGTGAGTGATGCATGGAGTGTGTGTCATGTGTTAAGAGTGATGCATGGGGGGTGTGAGTCATGCATGTGGCATGAGTGATGCGTGTGGTGTGTGTCATGTGTCAGTTAGAGAGATGCGTGTAATGTGTGTGAGTTGTGTGTGTGTGTGATGCTTGGGGTGTGTGAGTGATGTGTGGGGTGTGTGTGAGTTATGCATCAGTTAGAGAGATGCATGTAATTTGTGTGGTGTGTGAGTGATGCATGTGATACGTGGGGTGTGTGAGTCATGCGTGTGGTGTGAGAGTGATGTGTGTGTGTGATGCTTGGGATGTGATGCTCAGCAGCCTCATGTATTGCATCTAGACCTATGAAGATTAGACCAGGTTAGGTCTATCTGTTAGATCAGTCCGGGCATTGTGCTCCTTACACGGCCGGTGGAATATGGCCGTCTGATCTTGGCCTTAAGGCTACGTTACACGTAGCGATATTCCAGCGACCCGACCAGCGATTGGGATCGCTGGAACATCACTATGTGATCGCTGATGAGATGCCAAACAAGTAGATCTCACCAGCGATCACCCAGCGATGTGCCGACACCCGACGGTCGCTGAGCTCGGTCAGGGTGTCGGGTGCACACTGGGTGTTGCTGATCATTGCCCCTGTCACACATGGCGATGCATGTGTGATAGCGGCAGACCAACGATTGGAAAATGGTCCTGGCCATTCCTCAGCAATCAGCGAGATGATCGCTGGTCATTGCGGCATGTCACACGCAGCGACGTCGCTGCCGAGGTCGCTGTAACATGTAAAACAAAAAGGAAAAGGGGCGCAAATGTGTAGGATCCCCTTATTAAAAACGTCTATGTGGCGTGGGTAGGTGGCCACTCACCTTATCGGGTTGTGCAATTCCTGCACAACCCGGTTTATCAGCCTCCGCCGCCGGCGGTATATGCAATGCCTCTCCGCTCTCCTGTTCAAGGCAGATTGTTTGTGCTGTTCCTGAGCTGCTCCAGCCGCCAGTCCCTCAAAAAGGGAGTAGTTTTCATGCAAAAAATAGTAATGGCGGTCTAATTAGGAGCGCTCTAAGGAACAAGCAGACATGTAAGATGTTTTCATAAATGTCAAACCTTTTATTTACTTCTTAGCTCCCCTCACAGCTCCACTACACGTTTCAACTGCATACAAACAGTCTTCATCAGGTGGTGTCACGGTGACCATCGACCCCCTCTGCTGAACCCTCCCTGCACCATGTAAACTTCGCACTTGGATTAAAGACATTTCTGCAAGTAACCTTTCGGTGAGTGCGGTCTTTCCTCATTGCTATAAAGTGCATCAAATGAATTGGAAAAGGAAAAAAAATGCAGCAAAAATGCAATAATCAGAAGTTTAATATTAATAAGGGCATCTGTTGAATGTTTGTCACTTGTAAATGGGCGTGGCTTGGGTGTGGCTAGGGGTGTGGCTAAAACTTGCGTGGCGCGCTGCGCGCGCCACATCTTTTGTCCCTCTTTCTGTTCACATAAGTTGGGAGGTATGCGTACATCCATGTGACTGCATGACCAGTGTGTCGGAGGGGAGGTGGCAGTGCTGGCGCTGGCCTGCGTTTAAACAGGCTTGTATCGGCGTGTGACCACTTCTGCACTCTGGCCCTCACACTGCGAGGCGGCAGCTGCTTGTTATCTCCAGCCGAGAGCAGGGCAGTGTCCGCGCCTCCTCCTGTAGTGCTGAGCGCTGCTGGGCAAGTACAGCCCGGCTCCCGAGGGGTGGCAGTGAGTGCCGGATGTTGGAGGTGCACAGACAGGCAGAAGCTAATGTCTGCCGCTGAAGCACCTGGTGGGGGATTTGGCGGCACCAAGCTGAAGCGGCTGGTGGTGTGCACGGTGGAGCAGGTGCGGGTGCTGGGGGCTGGCCAACCGCTGCATGCTGATCACCAGGAGGAACTTACAGATCCTGTAACAGGTCAGAGACAGTGTTCTGTGCCTCTGCCCCATATACTGTGTTCCATCTCCATATACTGTACCCCCGTAAATTGTATGCCCCCTCCCACTATACTGTGTGCCCCCCATACTGTGCCCTCCCCATATACTTTGTGCCCCCATACTGTGCATGCCCACCCCACATACTGTACCCCCTATACTGTGTGCACCCTCCCCAGTGGCGTAACATCCACGGTCACAGCTGCGACCAGGCCTGAAGGTACAGGGGCCCGCCGACCCCTGGCGGCATCCACTTTACATGGATGTGTATTCCTGAGGACGCACATCCATGTCCCCAGCCGCCAGATGTATAAAGTCCGGCAGCACCGTTCTCTCGCTGCCCCCGCTACTGTCCTGGCCAATCAAAGGCCAGTCGGCGCACGACCTCAGCTACTGGCCTGTGATTGGCTGCCCAGGCGGCTCGTGGCATGTGATTGGCCAACACAGCGGCACCGCAGTCATCTCCTTGCCTCAGATGCCGTTAGTGTACGGTGTCGCTGTCCTGGCTCCTCCGAGCTTCTGCAGGCTGAGAGAGGCGCCGGTAGGGTGGACCAGTGAGTAGTGTCCCTGTGTGTATGTGTCCTTGTGTGTGTGTGTCCCTGTGTGTGTCCCTGTGTGTGTCCCTGTGTGTGTGTGTCCCTGTGTGTGTGTCCCTGTGTGTGCGGTCCGTGTCCCTGTGTGCGTGTCCGTGTCCCTGTGTGCGTGTTCGTGTCCCTGTGTGTGCATATGTGTCCCTGAGTGTGTGTGTGTGTGTATGTGTGTTGGGAGGATATATGCTATATGGAGGGTTATGAGGCTGCATTATTGCATTATACTATATGAAGGGCTGTGACGCTGCATTATATTATGTGAAGGGCTGTGAGGCTGCATTATATTATATAAAGAGCTGTGATGCAGCTTTATACTATATGGAGGGCTGGGACGCTGCATTATACTTTATGGAGGGCTGTGAGGCTGCATTATAATATATATGGAGGACTGTGAGGCTGCATTTTACTATAATGGAGGACCATACATACCAGGATAAAGGCATATTCCAGGAGGAGGACCATACATACAGTGGCGTACCACCCACGGTCGCAGAGGTCGCAAGTGCGACCAGGCCCGGAAGTACAGGGGCCCGGCGTCCGCCGACCCCTGCGACTGCTTTACATGGATGTGCATCCCTAGGACGCACATCCATGTCTCTGCATAGCGCTCTGCCAGGCCGGTCCCCAGGCGGTTGATTCCGGCTGCCTTAGGACAGGAAGGCGCGGTGGCGCGGCAGCTTTGAAACTCCCGCGGCTGCTGCGTCACATGCTGCATCTCAGGACGGAGCCGTGAGCTTCTGGAGGTCCGGAGAGTCTGGCGGCAGCTTCCTCAGTCTCCCGCCGTGTGTCTATTCCTGGCCGTTCATCCAGAAAGTGAGGGCACACTGTTGCTGAATACTCACAGAAGAGAAGTAGAGAGGTGAGAGGAGGAAAGCGCCGGGGGACACAGGAGGAGGAAAGCGGGGGAGACAGAAAAAGGGGACAGAGGAGAAGGAGAGCGGGGGACACAGGAGGACGGGAGATAGAGGAGGAGCAAAACGAGGGATGCAGGGAGACGGAGGAGGAGAGTGAGGGAGACAGGAGAGCGGGGACACAGGAGGAAGAGAGTGGGGATCACAGGAGAACTGGGGACAGAGTAGGAGGAGAGTGGGGGACACAGGAGGAGAGCGGGGGACAGGAGAAGGAGAGCAGGGGACAGAGGAGGAGGAGAGCAGGGGACACAGGAGACCGGGGACAGAGGAGGAGGAGAGGGGGAGACCTAGAATAGGGGAACATGGGGGCCCAAGATGTTATTACTATATGGGGGCTAGAATGAGGAACTTACATTATTGGTTTACGGTGGGAAGTGGGGACATATTTACTGTAGGGGCCAATCAGGCGACATTATTACTGCTGTAATATAATTTACTTTTCCATGAGGGGAACCAAAGGGAGGCCTTGTTACTGTGCGAGGTGGCACGATGTCGCTTTTTTGGTCGTTTGATGTAGTGTAGAAATCTTGGGAAAAGTGTGTAATGTGCTATGGAAGTGATCAGTTTTATACAGTAGATAACTGTGTTATTTTCTGCAGAGATGAGTCCTGGCTAGAAGACGTGATATTTGTCTGCGACAGGGGAAGAAGCAACCTGAAGATGAATGACTTCACCAAGATACATCTCTGGTGAGTAGGTGTATTACCTATCCACGCACACTATACACTATATACAGAGCTCCTGTGTATAATGTCACTGGTGATCTCTGCATTACCTGTACACTGACACTATATACTGAGCTCCTGTGCATAATGTCACTGGTGTTCTCTGCATCACCTGTACACTGACACTATATACCGAGCTCCTGTGTATAATGTCACTGGGGATCTCTGCATCACCTGTACACTGACACTTTATACTGAGCTCCTGTGTATAATGTCACTGGGGATCTCTGCATCACCTGTACACTGGCACTATATACAGAGTTTCTGTGTATAATGTCACTGATAATCACTGTATTTACACTGACCAAATATACAGAGCTTTTTTTAATCGTCATTATTGTAGTATTATTGGTCACTTTTCACACTGAAGAAGAAACAACTGGGCACCACAGAGTATTGACATGTAGTAGTGGGTCTGGCACCAAACTTGTGGTTTATCAGGTAAGAGGAGAGGGGAACGAGCAGACGACGGCAAACCATTTTGAGCTGGGTGGTGCTTCTATGGGTTGACCGGATTTTATTGGTCACTATGTAATGGCATTATGTGCTCTGGTCATGGCGTTGTGTATTTGTCCCTTGAATGTGGAATTATTCAATTACAATATGTCGGTTATATGTGGTCTTATCATGGTGTGGCAGTATTTATACCATGCACGTGGTAGTATTTGATCACAGTTTAGTAGTAATATGTGCTCTGATCACAGTGTGGTGGTATGTCTCCTTTATATGTGGTATTACTGGTCTTGGTGTAGTGGATTGTGGTTGATTATTAGTTTTTTTCTGATATCAATAAGGGGAAAATTCTTTATTTCCAGTAGATATTAAAAACTTGGTTGCTTAACCCCTTCCTGTCCTGTGACACAGCAGCAGCAAAATGCGCTTACAGAGGTTCTCCAGAGAAAGCAAGTAATGATCTCGTCTAAGGCCACGTTCACACAGTGAGTATTTGGTGAGATTTTCACTTCAGTATTTATAAGGGGGCCGTCACACGGAACGATATCTTGCCCGATATCGTTTAAGCGATCTCCTTTTTGATCGCTTAAGCGATATCGGGCACGATATCGTTGCATGTAATCAAGCGATTTACGATGGTAAATCGCTTGATCGTGACATCGCTGATCTGAGGTTCGGTTCTCAGATCTAGCGATGAACGATGCAACGATCTGCTTCATCGTGGTGTATGACACCACGATGATCCATCTCCCAGCGACCGCGCCTATGCTGGGAGATGGTAACTATGGTACACGTCGGGTAACTAAGCGACGCACGGCGCCTAGTTACCCGATGTGTACCATAGTAACGAGGAGATCGCTGCTCCACATCGCTGGTGAGTCTGTCTGTGTGACATCTCACCAGCGATGTGAGCGATATTGTAAGCGATTGCGCGTGCACGTGATCGCTTACAATATCGCTAAAGATATCTCACCGTGTGACGGCCGCCTAAGACAGAAGCAGGAGATGGTGAGAAATGCAGAACATATGACCTCTGATTGCTCCACTCCTGGTTTTGTCTTACAAATACTGAGGTAAAAAACTCACCAAATACTCAGTGTGTGCACATGGCCTAAGGATGTGATAAGGTATTAGTTGGTGGGGGTGCGACTGCTGAATGTGCAGCTTTTATCCCCATTATGTGTCCAAAAAAATAGAAAAATATCCAGCATAGAGTCTTGAGATCTAGATCCTTAAAAATTCATTATATTAGAAAAGTATTAAAAAGCGCATTTAAGTCAATGTCCTTAAAGACAGTCCTTAGTCATAGGTTTGTTTTGTCCCCATTAGACTGGAGGTGATGTACGGCTCCATGATCCCTTCACTCCCTCAGTGGCTGTGAGCGCTGGGTTTGCCTTTTTCTGGGAGCTCCAATGATAATGAATGGAGCCGCGGTCACATCATTACCGGCCGCCGCAGTTAATAAAAGGGGTAAAAGTGCCACATTCTTCCGACCATGTGGTTTTGATTGGTCGGATTCCACCAATAACTAAGTGATCACCTGCCGAATCTGACGATTGTTGGTAACTTGTTTTCACCAAAGTATCCCTTTAATGTACACTACAGTAATGGTACATCGCAGTAATGGTGAGCGCAGAGTGATGTGCAGGAGTAACCGCTATAATGGGTATAACGGCTAACAGGTATTTGCATATAGCGGGTGAGTGGGCCCCTGGAGTCAATTTCCCTGGTGGGCCCCAGACACCCCAGTCCGACCCTGGTGCCGCCTCCTCCCACTTTCTGCTTGAGTGCACAGTGGAACGTAGGCTGGCGGCACCTCTTCTTCCTCCTCAGTCAATCCTCAGTGGAGACCGCCAGAGCAGCGAGGGAACCAGGAGAGGTAAGTAAAGTTTTTTTTTTTTTTTTTTTTAATAATTAGTGCAGTATGGCCAGAGGATTATGGGGGAAGGAGGGGTCATATATAAGGCTGCACATAATACTGCACTATATGTGAGGTTGCGCCTAATACTGCACTATATGGGAGAAGACTACATATATAATACTGCACTATAAGTGAGAAGGCTGCACATAATACTGCACTATATGGGAGAAGGATGCATATATAATACTGCACTATATGGAGAGTTTTGAGGCTGCACTATATGGAAAGTTATGAGCCTGCACTATATGGTAGTTTTTGGTGCTGCATCATATGGAAAGTTTAGAAGCTGCACTATATAGAGAGTTTTGAAGCTGTATTATACTATATGGAGAGTATTGAGGCTGCACTATATGGAATGTTTTGAGACTGCACTATATGGAGAGCTATGAGGCTGTATTATGCTATATGGAGGGTCTATGAGGCTGTATTATACTATATGGAGAGGCTATGGGGCTGTATTATACTATATGGAGAGGCTATGAGGGTTAATTATGCTATAAGGAGGGCTATGAGGCTGCATTATGCTATAAGGAGGGCTATGAGGCTGCATTATGATATATGGAGGGATGTGAGGTTGCATTATATTATATGGAGGATAATGGGGGTTCATTATAATAATTGAATGACTATGGGGCTTACCTTATGAATGGAGGACTATGTAATGCATTATAATACATAGAGGACTAAGGGGGTACATTGTAACATATGGAGGAATATGGGGATGCATTATATTTATTGGACAACTATGGTGACGGGAGGAGGCAGACCATATAATCCAGGATGGGGGACACATATACCACGATAAGGGCCATATTCCTGGAGGAGGACCATATAAAGCAGGATGAGGGACATTAATACATAATTAAGGGGGAGAGAAGTCAATTTGTGATTCTTTAAAGGATTTAGAACATTACATGAGGCACATGCATTTCATCAACGTGTGGGGGAGTGGGGGGCAGGTCTAAATTGCGCATCGGGGCCCGCCAGACTCTGGTTACGTAACTGCATTCATCCATCTATTAATGCACCCCCATAGACATCTATGTATTATAATTCATCCTATAGTCTTCTATGCGCATAAGGAAGCCCCCATAGTCCTCCCATTATTATAATGCACGCACATATCCCTCCATATAGTATAATCCAGCCCTATACCCCCCCATATAAACAGAAAAGAGATTGATGGGGAAATGTTATTCCCTTTGTCAAAAATGAAGTGACCTCCACACTCTAGTGGTAAGTAAATCATAGCCTTTATTAAAGTCTATCACAATATAGCAGAGTGTAGATAATTCATACAGAGAATAGTATAACATTGATACAAAGTTTGGAACAATTGTGTCGGACAAAGAAAGTGATTCCCTCAAAACTGGGACTACACAGCACAGTGTATGAGATAGTGCAAGCGGCATCATGTGGCATCATGTCTAGGTGCGGTGGGTTTGGTCAGTTAAGGCTCTTTTAAGGATATCAGTCAGCAGTCTGTGTGACCACTACATGAAGTGGAGGTATATCTGCACCATCTCCAGGACCTTTACCATTCATTATCAGTATCAGGACCTTGTGACCATATGGACAACATTAAGGTGTTTTCCCCTTTATATAGTTCTAATGAGAATTATTTTCTCTTTTCTTTTAACTTGGCTATGTCTGATTAGTAATATTTCCTTATGTCCCTCCTTTTTTGTTGGGCAGGACTCCTCCAGTTAATGTCAGATCTCTATCTAATCAGTAGCTCATCTGCAGGAGTGTATAGGATTACCAACCTCTTGATGGTTATGATTAGATTGCGCTATCTACGTCACTTCTAAAGGTACCTACATTGTGTTTGTTATGTAGGTCATTGTTAGGTCTTGTTCAGGTTAAATGATCTAGTCACAATTATAAATAAGAATTTCTTTTTTAGACATTGATGGTCAAATTGCCTCAGCAATATAATATAATAATAATAATTATTCATTTATTTAGTGCTATTAATTCCATAGCACTTTACATACATGAGTAATGCTGTCCCGCTTGGAGCTCACAATCTAAACATCCTATCAGTATGTCTTTGCAATGTGGGAGGAAACCGAAGTGCCCGGAGGAAACCCACGCAAACACGGGGAGAACATACAAACTCCTTACAGATGTTGTCCTTGGTGGGAATTGAACCCTGGACCTCATCACTGCAAAGGCTGCAGTGCTAACTACTTGAGCCAATATAGATCCTACAATCTAGGTATTGATCTCTGGGTACATTACTATTACCCTTGGGCATAGTATCTGGATATTTATACAACTCGGTAGATCAATGAATCTTGTTCCATGAAGTCTGGACCATTACCTGTTTGAACTTGATCCATTCCTTATTGCATTAGGAAGTGTGGTTACCTGATTCTGGTGCATCTGGGACCAGGGCCGCACCGTCCATTGGACAGTGTGAGCCCTGAGTCTCAGGCGGCAAGGTTTTGCAGAAGGGGACGGCGCCTGCATCACACAGCGGCTTCCTGTGTGATGGACGCCGCAGGCTGCAGCATGAAGTAAGCCCACAAACGGTCTCCCCCCCCGTGGCTACTAGCATCCCTCCCCACCTGTGGCCGGCTACTAGCACCTCCCCCACCCGCGGCCGGCTACTAGCACCCCCATCTTCCCGCTCCTCACCCGCGGCTCAGGCGCGTGAGGGCTTGATGCACCCGTCTAAGACACGGATTATACAGTACAGCGTTCACATTAATAGTGCTCCCTACTTAAGTGACCACATGGTAGGCAGTATCTCCTATCTGAATGAATTGTAGTTTTCTACTGTCTATTACTTGGTTATATTTACATAATGATATTATTTGCATGTTAGGTAAAAATCGGCTATGTAAAGTCAACATGGCACTTCATAAGGATGGTGTGACTTGTCTTTTGACAGGTAAAATGGTTTGTCTTTTCCCGTGTATTGGTTTGTTATATGACGTAACATTCGAGTTCAGTAATATCTTGCTTCTTTCAGTAGGTTATGACTGTGTGGTGATCCCTACATGATCCATATATCCTGGGACCCGTCTAACTGAATCCTTTTTTTTTTTTAGACATCAGTTTAGTGTTTAATAACCGTATTATTGATAACATTACAGATTCTAAGATTCTTTCCCTCTTCACTAAATGTTACACTGTAATGTCACTGTAACCTTTAAAATGTTACTATGTGTAGCCAGGAAGACACTATGGAGAGAGGCAACATTCCATCCATTTTCTAAGGCTACCTTCACACTACGATTTTGAAGGGAGCCGATGCTGTCTGATAAATTCGGACAGCATCGGCTCCCTTCTGATGCCTGGAATCAGATGCCAAATAGGCATCCGATTCCGGCATTAAATCGTAGCCTCCAGTCTGGAAGAAAAAAAAACAAGTTCATGCTCACCTATCCCAGAGCCCCCGCCGTCTCCCGATGTCCTCGCGCTGTCTGCAGAGGTCTTCTACTGCAGTACAGGACCTGCCGTGATGTCACAGTCACGTGACCACAGGTTACACCATGGTAACCTGCGGTCACGTGACTGTGACATCACGGCAGGTCCTGTACTGCAGTAGAAGACCTCTGCAGACAGCGCGAGGACACCGGGAGCCGGCGGGAGACGGCAGGAGACGGTGGGGGCTCGGGGGTAGGTGAGCATAGACTTTTTTTTTTTTAACCACTGCTGGAGCAGTTTGGAGCAGTTTTACTGTACTGAGCATGCTCAGTACAGTAAAATCGGGTCCGAGGAGACATCAGATGTTTCCTCGGACCCTGCTCCATAGGGCCCCATGATAAATTAATCGGACCAAATCGGATGTGCACTAAATGGCATCCGATTTGGTCCGATCCGATTTTGTCCGATATTATTTTCGGTGCAAAAATCGGAGCATGCTCACATTTTTGCACCGATAAAAAAAATCAGACACAATCGGATCGGACCAAATCGGATGCCATTTAGTGCACATCTGATTCGGTCCGATGCCCATAGGGCTGCATGGGGCCAAATTCGGATCCGATGCTGTCCGATTTTTATCGGACAGCATCGGAAATTCAAATATTGTAGTGTGAAACCAGCCTAAACACCATCTATGAAATTGGGAGCTATAATCCTCCACTATGAGGTCCCCCTGGAATCGAAATACAGAAAGAACGAGTAAAGGCTTCGATTTATGCAAAAGTGATGGTGACTTTTATTAATAAAGCCAATAAAATCCTGAACAGAGATGGCAGTGCAAGGTGCAAACGTGTCACCATGGGTCACACACAGCGAGGGCAGTTGTCACATGTATTACAATAGTCATGTGTCGTATACATGAACAGCAGCGATACAAAGAATATAAAGAGCATAAAAATCATACATCTCAGGGACCAAAAGTCATCATATAATCATTCCATACTACATATGCATGCATAGTGAAAACAATATATAGTTACAGATGTCATATTAAACCTAAGAGAGTGCAAATTAAAGTGCACATGCCTTTAAGAGTGTCCAGTACATTGCGTGATGATTCACTGTCTTAAGAGTTTGAGAATCCTCTCCTTTGTTTCAATTGACATCTCTGGTGTTGGAGCCATGATTCATGTCAGTCCACTTGGTGCAACAGCTCTCCAAGGTGTGATCACTCCTTTTTAGATGCAGACTAACGAGCAGATCTTATTTGATGCAATTGTTATGGTGGGTTTACACGTCCCGATATCGGTGTCCAACTCCGACCAAAAGTCACGTGGTTCGTGCGTTGGACCCGATATCGTTCGTGCGTTGTATGGTGTAAATGACCAATACGATGCGCGAACGATGTCAAACCGATATCGGGGATCTAATTAGCGTGCTATTCAACGGCCCGATATTGGATGCAGGTTGGAGCCAGATCGTGCTGTGTGACAGCCCAACTACGATGTGCAGTACAACGTCCCCCATTCACTCCCCTGTTAAATGGTCGTTCCTGGGTCGGCCGTACAAGGGGGGCCGTACACATCGTAGAGACGTTGTATCCCGATATCGCGCTGTGTAAACCTCCGATGCGATTCTTTGAAATCCGGCCAGAAAAAGCGCGCTCCCGCGCCGTCGGATCCAATATCGGACCGACTTGGAGCGTGTAAACCCACCATTAGTTTTGGGAATGAAAATTTACAGGGTGTTTCCATAATTTTTTTCCCTCTGCTTGGTCTAAAAAAAAGTTACCCTTACTGACTACCACATTTCTTATCTTGATTTCCTTTAGTGTTTCTTAAAGCCATAAAGTTTCCATTTGAAATGACTTTAGTTTTGTGCCAAGTCTGTGATCTGCTTTTTTTCTACAACATTAAACAACTGAATGAACATCCTCCGAGCCCGGTGATTTTTGCCAGGGGTTGTATATCCCTTCTCTTAGGGATGATTGTTTTTAAGGTAATTCAAGAACTGATGTGATATCCTTTTAAGGAAAGGATATAAAAAAAAGGTAATGTGTAAATATAATAGAAGATGATGAGATGTTCAAGGGGAGTGACAGGTGCTTTATTTTATTTATTTAAAAAATGTAGAGATTTTGTTCTTTGCACTGCACTATTTCACTGAGATAGGCTTCTTCTTATGTTTTGACACTTACAACATGCGTCTCTAACATCTATTCTTGAGTTTTCCCTTCCCTTCAACATGCAGGTACTATGGAATGAAGCCGCTTCCTACAGTCTGGGGCTGGAGTGATAGTCAGAAGAAATGTCAGAGGTGCTGCTGAACACAGAGATGGTTGTAAAGCTTGAGTGGATGCCCAACTGGATCCACGACCCACACTAAAAGACAGATGAGCCCAGGAGAACCACCGAATGATGTAGACGTATACTGTGCCTTATCATTAAATGCTGAGAAATGGGCGCTCACCGAGGACTATGTCCCAAAATAGAAAGAATGGAGAACAAGTTATTACTTTCTGGTTCAATACCTCCGACCCTGTAGTTAGTTATAAATTTGACGTGTGTATGTGTGTCACCACCACCGACATAGACTATGGGTGTAATTGTGAGTCCTGGAACATGATGAGTTAGAAAATTGGGAAAGAATGGACCTATGAACCTACTGCAGCCCGAGACAAGACAGACGTAAGAGTAGAAGTCTCCTTACTAGAATGACTGTGTTACAGGCAGAATACGTGACCAAATATTGCACCGTAGGGCTCTGTCCTACTTGTAAAAGTCTGGCAACTGGTTTCCGCCATACTTGATAATAGAAAACTTTTACTACAGACCCTGGCCTATATGGGATGGATATAAACATCCCAGGGGACACTGAATGCTTAGGACACCTTTATCTTACGGGTGTCAGGGACTGACCAATTTTAGATAAAACTTAAGTTTCACCAACACCACTGACTTGATACGAGGCCATGTCTTCCTGAATTAGACAGTAGTGAGGGCTGACTTATGGACGTGTTAAAATGGTGACCTTTATCTGATGCTGACAGTGGGGTTGAAGGGTAAATGTGGTATTGTTATATTCCTGATACCATCTGAGATTGTGTCTCCAAATGCAGAGAATCTTTACGAATATGCAACGAAAAATCACAGGTGCAAGTGTGGTGCCCCGGGGTCCGGTAATCACATTACAAGCTTGGAGGCAAGGCATCCACCAGGAGAAGCACACATACAGTCATATGAAAAAGTTTGGCCACCCCTCTTAATCTTACTCATTATTTTTTTTTGTTTAAAATTGTTTTTTTGCAACAGCTATTTCAGTGTGATGTATGTAATAACTGATGGACACATTAATATTTCAGGTTTGAAATGAGGTTTATTGTACTAACCAAAAATGTGAAATATGCGTTATTTCAAAATTTGACAGGTGCAAAAGTATGGGCACCTCAACAGAAAAGTGACATTAATATTCAGTAGATCCACCTTTTGCAAAAATAACAGCCTCTAGTCGCTTCCTGTAGGTTAATGAGTTCCTGGATGAAGGTATTTTTGACCATTCCTCTTTACAAAACAATTCCAGTTCAGTTAAGTTTGATGGTCGCCGAGCATGGACAGCCCACTTCATAACATCCCACAGATGTTCAATGATATTCAGGTCTGGGGACTGGGATGGCCATTCCAGAACATTGTAATTGTTCCTCTGCATGAATGCCTGAGTAGATTTGGAGCGGTGTCCAAACTTTTTAATATGACTGTATAACATATCCCAACCTGGGCCTGTAGGGGGAGCTCTAACAGCTGATGTCAGGTTAGTTGCTGACGTCATTAGAGATCCCCAATGAATACAGGTGCAGGGGGTGGAGCTAGTCAGTTCCTGTCAGGAGAGCTCAGGTGACAGTTGAGCAAAGTAGAGAAAAACAGTGAAGTGACCTTAGGGACAGGAGCTGTGTTAGGCCTGTCCTAGGGAAATGACAGTGTGTGGAGCCCATAGTGAGGGCCTGAGGAGGAGAGAAAGAAGATCTGGGAGCGGTAGCAGTGCCAGCAAGCCCAGAATTAAGAACTGTACGGTCACCGGAGACCGAGGTCGTCAGGGAATATACAGTCAGCGGCCAAATCCGGAGAATGGATCGTTATATACCACCCCATTCACTACAAAGCCAAAGAGACACAGCCGCAATACAGAGCCCAGGAAAGTTAAGTAGAGACACAGCCAAGAGAAGGGTTCAGGCTGCCTGTCACATGGCTAGTATAGAATAGAGAGGGTCACAGCACCACTTTATACCGGACACGACATAAAAGGAAAGCCTCAGGACTTGCCTGGTGTAGAAAGCCTAAAATTGTCTCCGTGTAAAAGAAAAGAGAAGGAGCGCAAATGTGAAGCACCTCAGGGTAAACCGTATTGCAGGAAAAGCGGGGTTTCCACTCACCTTGTGGAGTTGTACTACCTGGGTACAACTCCAGTGATAGCCTCCTGTGGAGCAATACCAAACAGGGCGTCCCCGAGAAAGATCCTCATGCCAGGGAGAGAGCACGTCACTTCCACCGGTCACGTGATCCGAGGCGGTGACGTCAGATAGGTCCTAGTAGTCCTCCAGACTTGGATAAACAGGTCCTTTAATAAACGATGCCTCTCTTCCAAAGCTGCTGAACCACACGGTCCCTCAGAAGGGAGAGAAGTGCACAGAAGGAAATAGTTGCGGTTCTGATAGCGTGAAGGAAGGAGGGCAAGGGGAAATTGTTGTAGTGAACAGACCTTTATTAAAAAAACACGGTCCCTCAAACTCCGCTACGCATTTCGACGTTACCGTCTTCATCAGGTGGAATTGTCTCCGCGCTCCGGACCCCGTGAACTTCAGTAAACAGTACCCGGTACTACCTGAATTCCACCATTAAAGGTAAAGAAAAGACTTTTACTCTTGTGTCCCTACATCATTCTTTGAGCTAAGTCCTGTATCTCCATCATCACCTCACAACAACTATACCAACTAAAAACTATTATCACCGGCCCAGGGATCATCCTAGCCCTACCTGTGGAGGGTTTATCACCCGGCTGCATCCCAACATCATCCCCTGGAGCTGAGACAAGCAGCAGTGCTTATATCTGGCCGCATCTCACAGGTGGCGTCACTGACAAACTATTAATTTTATTTTTCCCTTTTTATTTGCGGTCCCTCCAGGGCCACAGAACCGGTCCACGGCCACGACCTTGACATTCCCCTGTAAACAGAGAATAAGCACCGGTCCAGAGTAACCCATAGCGCTGAGGGCGATGCACAAGCATGGTACTAACTTCCCTACTTTATTTAATCTTCATGTTTATATTGACTCTGATGGAGTACCAAGAGGAGCAATATCAGACGAATTCAAAGTCAGAGACCAGATAGCAGCGGGACTTGAATCGCTATTCCCATTATTACAGCGGGATCTGAATCGCTATTCCCATTATTACAGTGAATAAAAATATGGACTGGATAAATATCTACTACAATTAACAGAGATTTGTACATTTTAGTAGGGATGCATTTCGAGGGCTAGCTGCAATTGGGTGCCCCATTCACCATGACTTTTCAGAATTGATGTGATCCTGGCATATTGCGGCTGGTTAGTAAGATAAAGCTTTGATAGGAGTTGATGCCCCACTCGAACAAATTAGTTCAAAACTCAGGTATTAGCAATTCCCCCAGTAAGTAAAAAAATTGCATTTGGTAAATGGGAATCCCTTCTTAGTAACAGCATGTGCTCTGTTGATAGTTTGTGTTTCAGAAGTTATAGACAAGAACATTGAGTCAAGAGCTGAACTGCCCCCTGTGATAGTGAAAAATATCAAATATTATGACCAACTGTTGAGTGATAACTATGACCAGGACTTGATTGCAGAACTTGTATAATTTCCTTGTTTGTCGTGGGTTGTGTTTGTGTTCATGTTCATCCGACGGTGTAACGGGCAGACCTATGTGGGGAATCCAGTGAAGTGGTGTAGGAAGGCTGGCTCCTCTTACTAGGGGACAAGAATGTACTTGGGTAGGTCTGTGTGCGTGCACTTTAGTTGGAGCGATCACTCACTGCCATACGAGAAGGGAACTGTGGGACCAGCATTCATTTCATTACATCTAGAATCCAAGAATGGGACATAGTGGGGGACTTCAAAAATGTTTTTAGGGGGGACTGTCAAGGGTAAGATTCCAAAATTTGTTGAAAGACATTATGAAGCCCTGATATGTGCATTGTACCAAATACAACCACTGGCAAAAATTATAGAATCCCCTGGTTCGGAGGATGTTCATTCAGTTGTTGAATGTTGTAGAAAAAAAGCAGATCACAGACATGGCACAAAACTAAAGCCATTTCAAATGGCAACTTTATGGCTTTAAGAAACACTAAAAGAAATCAAGATGTGGTAGTCAATAAGGGTAACTTTTTTCAGACCAAGCAGAGGGGAAAAAATTATGGAACCACTCATTTCTAAGGAACAAATTATGGAATCACCCTGTAAATTTTAATTCCCGAAACTAACACCTGCATCAAATTAGATCTGCTCGTTAATCTGCATCTAAAAAGGAGTGATCACACCTTGGAGAGCTGTTTCACCAGAAAAGATGTTGGTTGTTCACAGTCAGCTGTGTCTAAAATTGAACCAAATACAAACAACATGGGAAGGTTGTTAAAGGGAAACATACTGGAAGACCAAGGAAGACATCAAAGCGTCAAGACCGGAAACTTAAAGCAATATGTCTCCAAAACAGGAAATGCACAACAAAACAAATGAGCAACGAATGGGAGGAAACTGGAGTCAATGTCTGTGACCGAACTGTAAGAAACCGCCTAAAGGAAATGGGATTTACATACAGAAAAGCTAAACATAAGCCATCATTAACATCTAAACAGAAAAAAACAAGGTTACAATGGGCTAAGGAAAAGCAGCCATGGACTGTGGATGACTGGATGAAAATCATATTCAGTGATGAATTGCAAATCTGCATTTGGCAAGGTGATGATGCTGGAACTTTTGTTTGGTGTCGTTCCAATGAGATTTATAATGATGACTGCATGAAGAGAACATGCAAATTTACACACTCATTGATGATATGTGGCTGCATGTCAGGTAAAGGCACTGGGGAGATGGCTGTCATTACATCTTCAAAAAATGCCCAAGTTTATATTGATATTTTGGACAGTTTTCTTATCCTATCAATTGAAAGGATGTGTGGGGATGATGAAATAATTTTTCAAGATGATAATGCATCCTGCCATAGAGCAAAAACTGTGAAAACATTCCTTGAAAGAGGTTTGAAGGGGGCTCTTGGAGAGCGACTAGGTTTAGGTCCCAGACAGCCAAGGGTGTCCTGTAGGGAGGCCGTGTATGGGAAAACTCATTGGATGAATGTTTTGACTTGTGATTTGGACGCAATCCTGCGTTGGAGGATGCTTAAGGCTGAGATCTGGCCTTTGATGGAGTTCAGAGCAAGGCCAGCGTCAATGCCATTCTGAAGGAACTCTAGGAATGTGGGGATGGAGACGAGGAGTGGGTTACGGTCCTCGCACCACTGGAAAAAGGTTTTCCAGGTGCGGTAGTAGATGCGTGAGGACGTTGGTTTTTGGGCATTGACCATGGTGGTTATGACCTCTGGTGTAAACCCTGCTTGGGTCAGGATCCAGGATTCAATCGCCACACTGTTAAAGACAGGGCTCCTGAGTTCTGGTGGTAGAAGGGGTCCTAGGATAGGAGATCCGGTTGGTTTGGGAGTGGCCAGGGCGTGTCGTCGAGGAGCTTTACGAGCTCTGCATACCATGCTCATCGTGGCCAGTCTGGGGTAATGAGAACTACTTGAGCTCTTTCCGCCTTGATCTTTCTGATTACTCGAGGGATTAGCAGAAGTGGGGGAAAGATGTACGGGAGTTGGAATTGGCGCCAAGGGAGGACCAGGGAGTCCACTCCTAGGGAAAGCGGGTCCTGGCTACAAAGGCCGGAACTTTTGCATTCATTCTTGATGCCATGAGGTCCACGTCAGGAGTTCCCCAGCGATGACAGATTTGTAAAAAGACTTCCGGATGTAGGGACCATTCTCCTGAGGCCAGACCCTGCCGGCTTAGGAAGTCCGCTGACCAGTTGTCCACCCCGGGGATGTGGACTGCTGATATGGTTGACTGGGTGTTTTCGGCCCAATGTAGGATGTTTCACGTGATGCATTGCCGATTTACTGCGTGTGCCGCCCTGATGATTGATGTACGCCACCGCCGTGGCGTTGTCCGATTGGATGCGGATGGGGTGGCCGGCCAGGAGGTGATGGAAGTGTTGGAGTGCTAAGCGAATTGCTCGCAGCTCCAGGATATTGATTGGGACGAGTGACTCCTGGGGCATCCAGCGGCCATGAGCCGTGTGCTGACAATAGACGGCTCCCCAGCCGAGTAGGCTGGCATCTGTGGTTACGACCAGCTACTGGAGTGGGAGGACGGATTTTCCTTGTGAGAGTGATGATGTCTGTGTCCACCATTCGAGTGCTTTTTTTGACTTGGGCGGGTAAGCGGTGCTTGCGGTCGAGGCTGAAGGGACTTTTGTCCCATGCCGAGAGGAGGGAGAGCTGTAGGGGTTGGAAATGTAGTTGGGCGAAGGGGACTGCTTCCATTGCGGCCACAATCTTCCATGCCGAAACAGATGGACTGGGGTGAGCAGCTGCGAAGAGTGTGCACGCCTTTGCGAATTGCCGTGGCCTTGTCGTGAGGGAGTATGACTAGCCTTCTTGCGGTGTCTAGGGTCATTCCTAGTAAGTTTATTGTCTGAGCAGGTATTGGAGATGACTTTTCTATCTTTATGAGCCATCCTAAGCGAGAGAGAGTGTCCGTTGTTATTCGGACTCTGTCGAGGCATGCTTGGAAGGATAATAATAATATAATATTGGAAGGATGGGCCTTTGATTAGCAGGTCGTCTAGGTACGGCAAGACAACCACTGCCCGTGGAGTGGAGGATGGTCATGACGGCCGCCATGACCTTTGTGAAGACTCTGGGTGTGGTTGCTAAGCCGAAATGCAGGGCGACAAATTGGAAGTGGCGTTTTTGTACCACAAACCGCAGATATTTTTGGTGGGGAGAGAAAATGGGGATGTGGAGTTATGCGTCCTGTATGTCGATGGTTTCTAGGAATTCTCCTTTTTCTAGAGACGCGATCACTGAGCAGAGGGATTCCATTTTGAACTGTTGGACCTTGACAAAGTTGTTTAGAAATTTGAGGTCCAGGATGGGATGCACTGTAGTCTTTTTTTCGGGCTGACAAACAGGTTTGAGTAGTAACCCTTGAACTGTTCAGTTTCTGGTACTGGTTTTATGACCCGGTTTTGAGTAGTGATTTGATGGCCTCAAGGAACAGTTGGGCGTTTCTTTTCGGGGGTCGCGAGAGGAAGAACCAATTTGGGGGCCGAGATGTGAATTTTATTTTGTAGCCTGACGACACCAGTTCTCTGACCCAATTGTCATGCATGACAGTGAGCCACGAGTGGCGGAAGAGCTGGAGATGTCCTCCTGTTAAACTGGTGTCGGGCGGCTGGGAAGGGGAGTAGTGCATTGAACCTTTGTGATTTTGCGCCCTTAGAGTGGGTTTGTTTAGGGCGGCCTTTCCAGGTATGGTTTGTCTTGAACGAGAGTGAGGAACTGTTGGCCCCGCGGGTAGGCCGACATGCGTTTGCATTAGCAGTTGAGGTGGGCCACCTCGGTGTTCCGTGGTAGGCTTGAGAGCGTGAATGTGACTGTGGGCCGCGAAAGGGCCGCTTGAACCTTTGTTGGGGGAGAAACTTGCTTTTTCTTCCCGTGATTTCGGAGATGAGCTGGTCGAACTTCTCGCCAAATAGGTGACCTCCTTGGTAGGATAGGTTTATGAGGGATCTCTTTGATGTGGAGTCTGCATGCCAGCCCCTGAGCAAGAGGGTGCGATGCATGGAAATGGCTTTTGCTGCTGCCAGTGCAGAGCAGTTGGCTGAAACTATGGACGTGAGCAGGAAGTACTGCTGTGCTTTTGTGAGCAATTCGAGCAGGTCAGACGTGTCCTGGTCGGGGTCTTGCAGCGTTTAATGTAAGGACTGGATCCAGGATACCGCTGCTTTGGCTACCCATGCCATAGCAAACGAAGGAGAGAGAGCTGCTCCTGAGGCCTCAAAAATTGAGCTCGCTAGATTGTCCAGTTGACGGTCATTGGGATCCTTGATAGACAAACTGTCGGAGAGAGTAAGTAGGGTTTTGTTAGCTAGCTACGACACTGGGGGGTCCACAGCTGTTAACTCAGCCCATCTTTTGTGATGGTCTGGTGTAAAGGGATATTTGGCTTCGATGGCCTTGTGGTCTTGCGTAGCGCTTGTCTGGCTGGTCCAAGTGTCGCTGGACTATATCGTTAAACTCCTTGTGGTTAGAGAAAAGACGACGAGGCCATTTAGTCTTTGTGAACAAGAAGCTGCGCTCTGGGGTGGTGACATACTCGTGTTTAATGTTCATTGTCTTGTTAACAGCCTCAATGAGGCTGTCTACCATTGCCTGGGTGTCCGTGGTCTCACTCTCGTGGGGTGCACCCGATTCTGATAGTTCCCCCTCGGGAGAGTGATTCAGACCGATGACGAGGTGAAGGGGAGCGGGACCTGTCACTTAGGGGTGATGCATTGAGAGATTGTCCCTGGGACGGGCTGGTATTAGTCCGTCTTCTAGTGGGCAGGGGGGCCGTAAGCTGGGAATGTTCCCTGCTGGAGTGGAAGCGGTGATGTTTGTGGTCACTGGCTGTGTAAGGCTCAGGACGGGACTGCAACATTTGGACTATGGAGACTAGCTGTTACGACAGTGCCATACCCCATGGAGGGATGATAGACGCACTGGGAGCTGCGTCAGTGGTAGTCTAAGTGGAGCATTCAGGTTCACAGTCCTTGCACAATTGGGACGTATGTTGGTGCGGGAGCGGGTTCTGGCAACTGGTGCATGATGTCTTGTTCCCTACATTGCTTTTGTTTTTCACTTTGGACGGTTTGGGATCTGCCATTGTGTTAACTGCTCTGCTATGAAGGCAGACGAGCCGCCACTGGGCAGGGGTAGTAGTCTGCACGGAAGGGGGTCTCCTAATGGAGCTTACCCAGATCCTGTGTCCCCGTTGTGTCGTCCGTTGGGTGCGGAGATATCTCTCTTGAAGAGGCACAGGAACAAAAGGACTGTGACGTGAATATGTCCCTGGGTAGTATGTGAGCTTTTTGCCGCCCCCCTTGTGAGGGGGGGCTAAGCCCACCCTACTTTAGTAGATCTCCACTCCAGGGGAGTGGTAGGCAGGTATTAGCCTCAGGTTTATTACCTGAGGGCTGTACCTTTGTCCAGCTGTAGTGTGTAAGCTGCTTTGTTTGTAAATTCGCACCAGTTTTGGGGGCGTGATTGAAGGCTGTGCCCTGCTATGTGGACTGTTGTGTGATTGGCCGATCAGGGGTTGGTGGCGTGTGATACCAGCCCCTTAACCAGTCCCCCTATTGATGAATATGTGTGACTTATAGTTGGCCCTGAGCGACATGCTCAGCAGCCAATTGCGGTGCTGGAGGTTTGGCCGCGTCATCGCGCCCGCCCCTATGTGATTCGAAACATGGCCAATGAGGTGAGAGGCTGGCCCTGAGTGATTTGCTCAGCGGCCAATGGTGGTGTGGCGGGCCACGTCATCGCGGCCGCCTCTATGACGTGGGGCGGTGATGCGGCATGCGGCCAATGAGCTGGGAGCATGGGCGGCACTTAGGTGCAGGCCCAGATCGGGACATAAAGTAGCTCAGGCTCCGGGGAGCGGCTCCATGTGCCCACGGTGGCAGCCGGTAACGGCGGTGTGGCGTTCTGGTGCTTCGGCCCCCTGACCTGGGCATGCACTTACCGGCGGTGCGCGTCCCAGCATGGAGCCGCCGCGGCTGGAGGGGAGCAAGCCGGCCTGGCTGTGGGGCCCGAGGAGGATGCAGATGTTGCAGCTGCTGCTGCACCGGATCCCTTAGGGCCCCTTTACACGCGGCTACATTTCTAGGGTGGCTACAGGTAACTTACTGGTTGCAGTGAAATCATGGAGAGATTATTCCATTTGTACACAGCAACAAGATAGAACCTTGTCTCCATGATTTCACTGCAACCAGTAAGTTACCTGTAGCCACCCAAGAAATGTAGCCGCATGTAAAGGGGCCCTTAGGGTACCTTTACACTCGGCTACATTTCTAGGGTGGCTACAGGTAACTTACTGGCTGCAGTGAAATCATGGAGAGATTATTCCATTTGTACACAGCAACAAGATAGAACCTTATCTCCATGATTTCACTGCAACCAGTAAGTTACCTGTAGCCACCCTAGAAATGTAGCCGCGTGTAAAGGTACCCTTAGGGATGGATCAGTGCATGGTGTCTACTAGCTGCTAGCCTCAATCACCTGCTTCTTTGTTGGAGGAGTTGAGAGGTGTTGTCCATGTGGCCTATGTGTCCCCCTGTCCTGCAGAGGGATGTAATTATGCCCTGTGGATGCTGGCGGCCTGTGCGTCCCCTGTCCTGCAGGGGGATGCAATTACGCCCCGTGGCTGTTACGGTCTCTGGGCAGGGACAGTGGGATCCTTTATGAGGATCATTCGTCCCTGCATGATGTGTGCTGCCTTGGGGTCCCATGCTCTCAGGAGAGCAGTGACAAAAAATAAAGAAATAAATAGTACGACTAAAAAATAAAGAAGAATAAAAAATGGCAGATGTGGTCTGAGCTACAGACTGCATATGCCTCCTGCAACACTAAGCTAAAACTGAAGATGTACGCCTATGTATGGATGACTACTGCAGGAGGGAGAGCTTAACTTTAATCTTTACTTAGTGTTGCCTCCTAGTAGCAGAAAAGCACACACCCATGGTCTTGTGTCCCCAATGATGTGAAAGAGAAATTAGAATTTTATATCTTTATGTTTGAAGCCTGAAATGTGGCAAAAGGTTGAAAAGTTCAAGGGGGCCAAATACTTTCACAAGGCGCTGTAGCTTCACAGGACCAACACTATTGAGCACTTTGCAGCACACATACACACAACACTGTGGCCTAAAAAAAGGATAAGAATGCTCATTCTTCAGTATCATAAGAAGCATCGGCTTGAGTTTGCAAAAAAGTACAAAACGTTAACAGCAGAAGACTGGAAACAGGTAACTTGGAACGATGAGACATACTTTAATCTGATCGACAGCATCCCCAGAATGATTCAGACAGGTGGATTTACAAAATACTAACAAAATAATACAACATTTTGATATTTAGGAGCCAAAAGGTAACAATGCCGTGACATGACAAGAATCTGCATAACTAATCATATACTAAATATTTGCATATCAAATTTATGTATGAGTTAGCCAAGATGATTGTCTATAAAATGATGGTAGTCTCATGTTCGAAGCTGTAGGTGAGGGATGGGGCCTAAAATTCAAAACATGTTTACACTTTTGCTCGTCAGTGTATACGCATACAGCACTGCTACATATATACATTAACTGTTTTTACATAACACCATTTTTCAGTCCTTACAGGTCTTGTGAATGCTTACATGACATTAAACACCCAGGAGCTAGTGGAGTGGAAGGTTCTTCAGCTGTCACTCAGGATGTGCAGTCACTGTGCAGATCCCGGTAGCTTCCTCTCCTGCTCTGCACCGATCACATAGATCAGTGTAGGACAGGAGGAGAAACAGATCTCTCAGTGATCAGGAAGGTCACAGTCGCAGAATTCTCCATCATTACAGGAAGCTGCCTGCTGACTGTAAACGGCACTCGTTAGTAGCAAGATTTTTTTTTAGTTAAAAAGAGTATGTCTTATAGTCCAAAAAATATGTTAAGTTCTGAAGTAATTTACTTTTCTTATTTAATTATACAACAGTCTGTTAAATGTTTTTTTTTTTCTACAATTTGTCAATGAAATAGATAATTTCTCTTTCTGAGAGTTGTTTTGGATGATAAGCAAAAATATAATTTTCCAATAATTCAGATTTCAAAATCTAGGTAGGAATATGGCTTTGCCCCTGTGTGTATTCTCTGGTGCACCATAAGATCCGATTTCTGGTTAAAATATTCGCCACATTCTGAACATGACAAACGCTTCTCCCCTATGTGCGATGTCTCATGTCTAACAAGGTGTGCTATAGATACAAAACATTTCCCACATTTTGAACATGAAAAGGGTTTCTCCTCTTTGTGACCCTTCATGTGTTCATCAAAAATTGATTTGCATGAAAAACATTTCCCACATTCTGAACATGAAAAAGGCTTCTCCCCTTTGAGACCCTTCGTGTGTTTAACAAAATTTGATTTGTATACAAAACATTTCCCACATCCTGAACATGAAAAAGGCTTCTCCCCTTTGTGACTTTTCAAGTGTTTAACACAATTTAATTTGGATGCAAAACATTTCCCACATTCTGAACATGAAAAAGTCTTCCCCCTTACATGCGCTGTCTCATGTCTAACAAGGTGTGATGTAGATGCAAAACATTTCCCACATTGTGAACATGTAAAAGAAAGCTTCTCTTTGTGACCCTTCATGTGTTTATCAAAATTTGACTTGTATACAAAACGTTTCCCACATTCTGAACATGAAAAAGGGTTCTTCCCTTTGTGACTTCTGTTGTGTATAATAAGATTTAATTTATTTTTAAAAAATTTTCCACATTTTGGACAGGAATATACAAGTATCTCTTTCCAAGTATGAATTCTCTTATACCTATCAAGACCACATTTTTGGTTACAGTAACTCCCACACTTGGAACAAGGAAATGTCTTCTCCACCGTGTGACGTTTTTGATGTTCAACAGAAGATGTTTCGAGGGAAAACTATTTCCATATTCTGAATGTGAAATTGACTTATTTGCTTTAAGAGCAGTTAGTTTTTCAATGCATATATTGTGACTTCTATTTGTTGTAGTAGTCTGTAATGTATCAGAAGAGAGGACCTGGTTCATAACATTAGATGATAGATAGATGATGTGAACAGCCAATGGTATATCTGAAGTAATGATATTTACTGCAATTGCATCCTGTTTGGTTTCAAGTTCCTCTGACTTAAAACTTGAAGATGGAAGCTCTCTCTCTGATCTCCTGTCACCATCATCTGCCAAAAATAAAATCAATTATTAAACAAAATATCCTTGAAATTTATATTTTTAAACATTTGTACTTAACATGTCGATTGAAATGGAAACTTATATAGCAATATTGAATTATTCAGTAAGACAATGACAGTTCAGTCAGATAGAAGACTTCAAAGAATAAACCAGTAGAGCGTGTTCAACCATCTTGCAAAAAACAAGCTCCTACTCAGTTCCATCATCTCTCAATGGAAAATTAGAGGGTTGCTACATTATTAGGAGTTCAAAGGCTGTCGAAAAGCAACATGGCTTTCATAAACTAATCTAGCAAAATCCGCTGTCACAAAGCCAAATCTCCCCCTAGTTTCTCAGCCTTCCATTGTGCCCAAACCACATTTAGCATCCAGGGATTTGCCATTGCTGAAGTGAGAAGAACCCACTGAATATATGATTTGAGTATCTCCTGAAGCACAATCTGGGCACTATATGGTGGGTAAAAAAATGGCATATTTGCAATTTTTAATCTCCAGCATCCATCACGTGCTAATTTCTGGAAAGTGCCTGTGGAGTCAAAGAAGTCACTACTCCAATAGATGAATTAACGTACGGTTATAAATTCCAAAATGAGGTACATTTATAGGGTTTTCTTCTGCTTTAGTTTGCTGCCATTCTGCCACATTGAGCAAATGTCACATCTCCTGTGGGATCTGCTACAGTCTTCAGGCAGCACTATAGGAGGTATCAGAAACAGAGGCCCAAAGGGGTGGGGATGTAGGCTATGTCTTGACAAAATATAATCTGGCTGGCTGGGACCAGTAATACCATTCAGTCTGGTAGTATGAGTGTGCCCTCCTCTAGCCTTACTATCATCTGGTTCAGTCCTCTGTGCTCAGCTCCCGGCTTGTGTATTTGTTTCCTGTTGTGACCTTCACCTGTTTACTGACTTATCTTGCGTCTCCTGATATTATATTTTTATGTGTAATCAATATTTATTAAAATTATTCAAGAGTAAATAAACAGTTTACAGAAAAGAAAATCACATTAACAAATGAGATATGCATTCTGGTCTCGCAGAACCCTTAAGAAACTTTCGCAAACTGAAGATTCGGTATAAGGGTATAAAATATAACCTTGGAAGCAGAGGAGACAGCGATCTTTAGCATCGTCTTAAGCAATCTGACAGTCCACGTCAAGCCTGTTAAATTGTATAGTATTACATCTCCCCTGATATTTTAGCTTCCACGAAGTCTGAGACATGCATCTAATACTAGGAAACAAAGATACATGATGCCAATGGACATCCATCTTGTGGGTGTCATGCCAACATACATCATGGTCCAATGGGTATAGCTGTACTGCGAAAGAGGAGAAAAGGGAAAGAAAGTATAGCAGAAAGAAGAGAGAGAAGAAAAACAATAAAAGAAAAAAAAGGGGAAAGAAGAAAGGAAGGAGACCCCCCCTCCTCCTCGGCACCCCCGAGCCTCCCCCATCATTCACCCTCTTCATTAATTTCCCTGATGCCTGAGGTTTCCCTGAATAGGATCCAGGGCTGCCATGTTCAGAGCATTCTGGAGTTGTCGCCACTAGCTTCAGCCATTAAATCTTCCATCACATAGATATTTGAAAATTCCGTCAGCCACTCCAGCATGGTCGGAATCTGAGTGGAACGCCAATGGCGTGGAGTGACTATTCTTGCAGCTGTGATACAATATCGCGAGATATTTCGTTTCTGTGTTGCAATAGAACCCGGTAAGATTGAAAAGATGGCCACCTGAGGAAACGGGTCAACATGATCACTGGAGATCCTTTCATAGGCAGAGAAACACCTTGTTCCAAAAGGGTTGTATTTTTGAACAATCCCACCAAACATGGAGTAGCGAGCCCAAGTCCTGGTGACATCTGTCATCCACCGAGGGGAAAATAGCCTTCATTACAAACAGGGTAATGATACCACAGAGTTAGCAGTTTGTAATTTTTGTCTTGTGCAAAGCCTGCCGGGGACATTTTATGAGTGAAGAAGAATGATTTAAAGAGGTCTTCCTCTGTAAAGATGGCACCTAGTTCCTCTTCCCATGCTCTTATATAACTAGGCGTGGAACCCTGGGGAGGTGTATTTAGTATCTTGTATAATATCGAAATTTGATGTGTCGGTGGGTCTAGTAGGTCAAAAATCTTTTCAAAATTGGTCATTAGTAGTGATGAGCGAGCATGCTCCGTGCTACTAGTTACTCGCACGAGTGTCCCGGTACTCAGGATGCTCGGCGAACACTGAATACCGCCGAGATGTTCGGACCCTTCACTAATAATTATTGCTTTGACACAAATACACAGCTCCCTTCAGTGCACACAGTGAGCTGGCTCCTCACAGAGAGCAGATTGACTGTTAGGGTCCCTCTTGGGGGCACAGCAAGGTGTTGTATGCTGCGATGATTTGAAAAAGCCCACCCTCTCGCCCTTTCCCAGAAATACTGGTTTTATAGCTGGAAGTCTGTGGGTGGAGCCTGTCACTAATTGACTTACATTGGCTCGGTGCTCGGTGGAGCACCCGAGCATCTAAAGATGCTCGACCCGAGAATCGAGCACTCGAGCATTTTAGTGTTCGCTCATCACTAGTCATTAGCAGTTGCGAAGACCGATCACCTCCATTAGAAACAACAAATGACCTCAATTGTTCGTACTCATACCAACTGAGGATCGTATGTGGACTATTTGCTTGTAACGTGGCCAAAGTGGGAAAGGAACGGCCATCCACAATCTGTCCAACCCTAACCTCTAATCTCAACTCACTTTTATGCTTACTCTCCAGATCATGGAGAGTGTTAATTAGTTCCAGAACCTTGTCATTATTTATTTTTTTTATTCTAGAGCCGTGCTTGATAAAGATCCCGCGGACTACACATTTGAAAGCCTCCCATTTAAATGGCATGGGGGTTTCATCCTGTGCGTGATCTCTGCAAAACCATTCAATGGTCTGTTTCACATCTCTAGTGCACAAGGAGTCCTTGAGGTGGTTATCATTTAATTTCCAAGTCCATGGGCGCGTTGTACTGTGAGGTGGAGTAATTTGATATTATATTTTTATTGTCCTCTCCTACCTAAATATTCTTCTTGCCATCTCGTACCACTGAAGAGCAACTAACTCTGTAGCCCCAGCCAAGGGGTCTCTCTGTAAGTATAGACCCTCAATAGAGGTTACAGGATGAAGGGCAAGGCAATTCCTGGGATCTTCAGTGGAGTAGGTAACGACCAGCCTGTTTGTGATAGCCATCTTTTGAGCGGCCAGGTGAGCCATCTTTTGAGCGGCCAGGTGACCACAAACAGCGCTCCCATTACATTGAGCCTGGAAACTATTCCAGCAAATTCTCTGTTCCAATACCTAATTGGCGCTCCTCCTCCTTCCATTCTAAGCTCTGCTATGTGCCCAGGCAGTAGGATACTACTGTATATCGGGCATTGTCGGAATCAGAATTTGGAAAATAATTTGTAAGGCCGATTTGTTTCTTGCTGCCCTCATGAAAATGAAAAAATTGTGGCTACATCAACATTTTAGTAAAAAAAATATAATTTCTGCATCCCACTTGATTTTAATTCCTGAATGTGATTTTTGATACTACGAAGAGAACAATTTTCTAACATCTAGGCCAATCAAAACAATCTTAAAACTGATTTTTTTACCCAAAAATAGGTTTTCTAGATTTAATTGAACATATACACACTTGTTGCTAGAACTGTATGCCTTCTATCACCTTAAAAATTAAAAGGATGTTGGAAAAAATGTGGCCGACCTAAAGTAGCATTACAGTAAATGTTATTTATTAACTATTTTGTGTGGTATTTTGTGTGGAGCCAGTAAACTGAACCTCCGACTCCACGACTCCGACTCCCTCATACATGGCTCATGTTTAGGTGATCAATTTATTGCAGCACAATGGTAATATAAGACTGTAATCATTATTATGATAAAATAATCAAGATATTTAGATACGACATAATTCATAATAAGAATATTCAGCACATTCTGAATTGAATTACTGTATCCAATTTATTATATATATTTTATGAGTCACAGAGAAAAAAATCTCAGAATTTTGTGAATACGAAAATCATCCAATCATCAATGAGACACATGCAATGGGGCTTTAGAGAACTGGCTGCGGAAACTGATTAAACAAGTTTTAAGACAACTCTGTTATCAAACCCTGAGTCTAGTATATAACAACTACTGAAGAGGAATAAAGCCAACAGACTATTGGCAAAAAAAAAAATTAGTAACTAACGGAAACATCTCTGATAATTAGGGGAACCATAGGACAAATCAATTAACCATCAAAAAATTGGTTAGGATACACCATAGAGTAATGAGCAAAAAAATTTTTTAGGTACGTAAACGAAATTCCTATTTCCTGGTCATCACAATGGCCCCAATATGCAATGGGATGTTTAAGACACATCCCCAGGAGCCGGGGAAGTAATTCCTAAAGACTGACAATCACAGAACCACATACTGGGAGACTCCATGAAAAACCCCCCCAACTGATACCGTCAAGAGGACCACCCACTATAGCTTAGAAAAATGCACTGTGACTTCAATGGCCACCTGACTGCCCATGTATTCCAACCCACTACATGTTCCACTCCCATGAGGACCTACAGCCTAGTAGAGTTTGCTATCAAACCCCAGCCCGGTTAAAATAAAAGACCGGAAGCCTCTGAAAGGCGGAGCTTACACTGACTGTGTTCGAGGTGATTCTTAGCATGCACCCATACGTGGCAGGACAAAACTAATGTAATTTTCCCCGAACTCACTTAAGAAGGGCTTGGTGCTCTTGGATCTACATAAATCGTACAGACCTCACACATCAGAGTATTGGAGACCTGCTTGCAACCTTTGTATGAAATCTGGACATGTCTAGGAACGGCAAAAATGATGTGTCATGATACTGCAACATAGTTGCAACTGTCTCAGGAGAATCGTTGATGACGTACCTTAGGGAATGATTTCTGTCCTGATGACTAAAACAAACCCATTTTTATTCCAATAAAGGGGAACTGACTGCACAAATCAGCCCCAACCCTATTAATACCTTCCTCATTGACAAACGTAATTGCCAACAAAAAACGCTCTGTACTTGGAAAAAGCAGAAGTATTTCCTTACAATCTAAACTCTTTCTGCAAGAGCTCACAGACTCCCTATGAGACTCAAGGTCCCAGGTGCCTTTTCAACACCCAGTGACACCCTCTCTGTTTGCGCGGATTCAGCGAAGGAGGCCTAATGATTTCATTCAGGAGTGAAGAGAGCGAGCGTTGAACCTTCAAGCAGAGGAACCAAGGGGCTAATCCAACTCAAACGACATGCCTAAGGAAAGCAAAACCATGTACTATAAACACAATGGACCTTTAACGTCCCAAGCGAAAGGTAGAAACAAGATTCTGACAAGTTTGTATTTCCTTCTAAAACACCGGATTGCCGTGTATTCATATGGCACCCTGTAGTGGATACCTTCTTATCAGCCATGCTCAAAAACAGCAGGTATAACCTTGGGGCCCTGTAATGGGCAGGTGACAGTATTGAGTTCCTGGGTGGCGGCGATGTAACTATACACGCCCATCGCTATCATGGGGAGACTACTGCTACCCATTGCTGTCCCTGCACAGGCGGCAAACAGCTGCCAGTCACATACACATTGCTAACATGATTACCCTGCGCTGGTGGCCAATCTGATGTGCATGTCAATCACCCACGAGCGTGGAACACAACTCTGTCACGCCTATGTAGTTCACAGGCACACTAATAGTAGCGCCCAGATCCCTTGTGGTAGCGGCGTGTAAATCAGGAAGGTGCTCCACAAAGGTAACCTGCGGCACCCGTCGGATCTTCCGATGTAACAACCCTGTGGAGCACCGTGACGGCAGTAATTGCGCAGACCGTTGAACCGTGAAAACGGGCCCGCATCTGCCCACTTGGTCACGGTAGCAGTTAGGTACTAATGAGTAATATTAAAACGTTTTCATGCCTTTCACAGGCTCAGGTAGTCGCCTCCCAGTTCTCGACCCCTGGGATGTGAACTGCGGAGATCAGGCAGCCGTTTTCCTCCACCCAGGCTAGAATGCGGTGGACTTCGGCGAGGGCCTGAGCACTTCTGGTCCCTCCCTGATGATTTATGTAGGCGACGGCCGTCGCATTGTCGGACTGCACCCGAATGGGGTGTCCTGACAGGAATTTCTGAAACGCCAGGAGCGCCAGATAGACCGCCTTGATCTCCAGCACGTTGATCTGCAATGCCGACTCCGACTGAGTCCAGAGGCCTTGAGCCCTGTGGTGCAAGAACACCGCACCCCAGCCCTTCAGACTGGCGTCTGTGGTCACCACTAACCATGACGGTTTTAGGAAGGACCGGCCTCGTGACAGGTGACGTGGCTGGAGCCACCACTGTAGGGAGTCCCTGGTCGGTTGTGACAGTGTCACCAGCCGATTCAGCGAGATCGTCCTCTTGTCCCATCTGTGAAGAATCTCCAGCTGGAGAGGACGGAGGCGAAACTGTGCGAACGGCACCGCCTCTATCGCCGCTACCATGCGTCCCACCAGTCTCATCAATACCCGTAGGGATGAGTGTGGCGACAGGAGGACTGCTTGTACTCCTGATTGGATCGCCATCTGTTTGACTCGTGGCAGAGACACCAGGCTGAGGCTGTGTTGAAGTCCATGCCCAGATATGTCAAAGACTGGGTCGGAACTAGCGTTGACTTCTGAATATTGAGGAGCCAACCGAACTGTTCCAGAGACCGCATGGTCACATCCAGGCTCTCTTGACAGAGGTGTTCTGATGGCGCCCTGACCAGCAGGTCGTCTAAATAGGGAATGACGGCATGTCCCTGCATGTGCAGGAGAGCCATCATGGAAGCCATCACTTTTGTGAACACCCGCGGTGCCGAGGCTAGCCCGAAAAGGCAGTGCCACAAATTGGAAGTGTTCTTCCCCCACTGCGAATCGCAACCAGCGCTGATGAGCCGGTGCAATGGGTACGTGAAGGTAAGCGTCTCTGATATCTATGGACGCTAGGAAGTCCCCCTGTGACACAGCTGCGATCACGGAGCGCAGTGATTCCATACGGAACTTCCGAACCAACACGTGATGGTTGAACAACTTCAGGTCCAGTACTGGGCGGAAGGATCCGTCCTTCTTCGGGACGATAAAGAGGTTGGAGTAAAAACCCTGAACCTCTCTCCGGAAGGTACCGGGACCACCACTCCGTCTCTGCGGAGACCCTCCAACACCTGGTAAAAAGCCTGAGCTTTTTCTGGTGACGGGACCGACCGATGGAATCGGGATATCGGTTTTGACGTCAGCTCTATCCTGTACCCTCGCGAGATCACGTCTCGAACCCACTGATCTTGAACGTGAAGCAGCCACTTGTCCTGAAAGCGAGACAAGCGGCCCCCCACCTGTGGGGAGGCAGGATGAGATAGCGAGTCATGTAGAGGCGGGTTTGGGGGTGGCAGCTGCCGCCCCCGCCGGCTTCTTTGGACGACTCTTAGAGCGCCACTGGGAAGCGGGCTTTCCCCCTCGGTCCGTGCGAGCGGACGGTGCTGATGACTGCGAGCTGGAACGAAAGGACCACTGTTTTGGGTTCCTTTTAACGGTTATACCGTGGCTTAGGCTTATTCTGCGGTATCTTAGACTCAGCAGAATCCTTAATTAGCTTGTCCAGTTCGGTGCCAAAAAGCCTGTCACCAGCAAACGGAAGATTCTGCAAAATCTTCTTGGATGTGGCATCTGAGTCCCAAAGACGCAGCCACAACAACCTGCGGATCGCTATAGCATTGGCCGAAGCCACAGCTGAGCGAGTGGCAGTTTCCAGAGTCGCCGTCCTGGCGTAGTCCGCATAGGCCCTTGCCCTTTCGGTAAGTGCTAGGACCTCTGGACTGGATCTTGCCATGTCAGAGATACCATCCAAGCAGGTAGTAATCGCTTGTAAGGTCCAGACCGTGGCAAAATTAGGGGCAAATGAAGACCCCACAGCCTCATAGGAAGACTTGGCGAGCTGCTCGACCTGTCTATCCGTCGCATCCTTCAGTGAGGAGCTATCAGAGGCAGAGAAAAGGGAGCGTGCAGCAATCCTGGTCATGGAAGCGTCCACCTTCGGGGACTGCGACCACTCCTGAAGCACCTCCTGGGGAAGGGAAGCGATTGTCCTTGGTTTTACGGACATAACGCCGCCCAGGATGTAACCTGGGAGCTCTAACCACCCTTCCAAAATTAGTGTGGTCCATGAAGGAGCCACTTGGTCTAGCCTCAGGCCGCAGCCATTGATAGACCTCCTTCGGGTGCACCGTCACCTCCTCAGGGGGTGTCACGAGACGTAAAGTCTCGTTGATAGAGGACACCAGATCCTCCACCCGTCTGGTGGTTCAGATACAGACACAGACCCGAAATTTGAACCCCCATCATCTTCCTCACCATCAGAGGAACGCTCCTCCTCAGAGAGAGCCTGGAGCTCGGGTGACTCCTCACGACGAGCTCGCTTAAGGGGTCTCACAGCAGAAGAGGGAGACACCCGGGGGTAACTGGACGGAGTAGCTGGGCTATCCAGTCTCCTATTAAGTGCCTCCAGGGATTGCGACATGGAGGACAGCTGAGACAACAGATTTTCATTGATCTTATTCTGAGTCTCCCATGGCCCTGAGATCACCTGAACCTCAGGGTATAGCACCGGAGCTGCTGACTCAACAGTGCCAGCCCGGGCCTCTGGGCGTCCGCAGTTATTGCAGGACCCCTCCACCAGCGTTCCATTGCATGTAGCACAGGTAATGGTGGTCTCTGCCGCCCTAGCAGCACGCTTCCCGGCTGAGGACATCGCCACAGTAGGGGAAGATAAGCCAAAATGCAGACAACAAAACCGGAGTCCCGGTGGCTTACCGACCGCAGTAAAGCGGTATGAGGAAGCGGTGCGTGTGTGTGACCTCCGCGACTGTTTCCGGTCTCCCCTCTTGGAGTGCAGGCGCACGCTGTATACAAATCCCAACCGGGAAGTGAGGGTAAAGATGGCCGCCGACAGTGAAACTGTGGGCGGCGCCGAAGACACGCGGGAAACACACACACACGCCCATCGATGACGTCACCGCACGGGCTGCTTCCCATCCTCCAAGCAGCCTCAGCATGAGGGAGCCGGAGCCCGCAGCGCGGGAAAAAGTGTAATAAGTTATACACAGGCTGCATGTACAAACAGACATTTGCAGCCCACGGCCTCAGCCCCTGTGACACACAGGGCGGTCAGCCAGGGTGACCCCAGCACAGGGTACACCCGCAGAACCGCGGACCCGAGGGTAACGCGCGGTCTGAGTGTCATGAAACACATGAAGTGCCAGACACTACCCCCAGGCACACAGGAGACACAGAGTGCCTCAGTGCCGGTCCGGTCTGTAAGCACCATTTAGGGAGGCCTCGGACGGGGGTTCAGCACCAGTCCGGAGTGTAAGCACCATTTAGGGAGGCCTCGGACTGGGCTGGCTCCAGTCCGGTCTGTAAGCACCATTTAGGGAGGCCTCGGACGGAGCGGAGCTGTGCAAGGCTCCCATCTCCCACTCTCCAGAGCCCCCCAGAGAGGGATGGAAAGGAGCGCAACAGCGTACCGGGAGAACACAAAGTGTCCAGGCTCTAGGCCCTCCGGTACCTCCACCAGCGTGTTCCACAAGGGTGAGCGGGGAGGCTGTCGCAGGTCCCGACTGGAACCTTTTTACCTTGTCTTCAGACGCCATCACGTAAGCTGTGAGAATGCAGTGAAGTGCAAGCAAAGCGTGATCCTCCGAGCACACTAAGTTTAAAACTGAGGATGTTCCCTGCGGTAGGGGTTTATAAGCGGAGGAGGCGGTGTCTACAAACTTGTAGTACCTAGTGTGACCTCCGGAGGGCAGTGCCCTAAAACCCCATTGTCTGGGTCTCCCATTATGATGACCAGAAAATCTCAGAATTACTGGAATCAGAAGAAGCATCCAAAGTCACCAGCACATAGAGACACATGTCAGATGGGAAAAACGAGGCCTTGTTAGGAACAGAAAACTGGCTGCTGAAAGTGGTTAAATCAGAGTAGTTTAAGCACTAACTACTGTAGTCAAATTCTGTGAGTTTAGATAATAACATATCAACTGAAATGATAAAGCTCAACAGTCTTATGTAGCAAAAAAAAAAAATTAGTAACTAGTAGTGAAACATCTCTGGAGTAATTATGTTGAGGAGAGCCATAGGATCAAATACTTAATTAACCTTACGAAAAAATTGGTTAAGAGAAACGACCCATAGAGTATGTAGTTTCACCTTACATAAACTTTGTTTAGACCTAAACGTAGTTGCCATTTCCTGTTTCATCACACCATGCCCTAATATGTAAGGTGGTGAGAGGATTTATGACTACATCCTGTTCTACAAGGAAGTTCCGGGAGGAAGCTCAATTCCATAGAAGGACTGACCAATCACAGAATGACACGTCACCTGGAGAGACTCCATTAAGACCAACCCACTGATGACTTCATGGATCCACCCCATGGACTTGCCCATTATTCCAACCCACTAACCAATGAATATTCCACTCCCATTTGAGAGCTAACGGAGCCCAGTACTGAGTTTGTATAACCCCAGCCCTGTTCAAATAAAAGACACTTGGAGCTGTGCTAGAGCGGACCAAGGAGAGCTTACACCTGACTGTGTTCAGTGTATTTCTTTCAAGCATGCATCGGTCCATATCAGTTAGGCAGGGAGCAGAACAACTAATGTATATTTCACACTTTGAACCTTATCACTTAGAGAATGTGGCTTGGTGGCTCTTGGTGATCTAAAATATCTTAAGGTACCATCACACACAGATATTTCTGGAGACATTGCTTGCAACTCATTAGTTCCAGTGAAATCATGGACAAATTGTTCTATTTGGACACGGCAACAAAATGGAACAATGTGTCCATGATTTCACTGCAACCAGTGAGTTGCAAGCAATGTCTCCAGAGATAGCTCTGTGTGTGACGGTACCTTTAGGGGTAATGTTTTCTGTCTGATGACTTTTTAAAAACAAAAACCCATTTTTATTCAATTAAAGGGAACCTGACCCCTCCAAATCACCCCCAACCCTATTAATACCTGTCCCTGCACCTTGACATATCAGTATTTCTATTAAAAAAAAGCACTCTGTAACATTGGAATAACCATCAATATACACTTACAAATCTGAGACTTCTTGGCTCTGAATAAGTCTCACAGGGCGTCCCCTATGAGACTCTAAGCCCTCCCTAGGTGCTCATTTTCACACCCAGATTGATCCACCGTCTCTCTGTCTGTGCTGCTGTGATGTGCAGCTGAAGGCAGGACTAATGATTTCCATTCTGTGAGTGATAGAGAGGGGGGAGGGTAAAGCCTGCACAAGCAGAGGAACACAGACAGAGAGGGGCTGGATCCTGGAGCTGCAAAACAACACGCCCTAAGGGCTAAAGAATATAGCCCCTGCTAACTATAATCACTAATGGTACCTTTACACGCCGCTACCAAAAGGTAGAAACCCGCAGGTATCTGAGACAATTGTACCTTTTACCTTCAAAACACCGCGAAGTGGCGGCGTGTAATTCAGATTGTACCTCCCTGTCTGTTTGGATACCTGTCTTTCAGCCATGCTGAAAAACAAGCAGGTATAACCCCTATGGTAGCGGCCTGTAATCGGGGCACAGGTACAGTATTTGAGTTACCTGGGGTGTGCTTGAGCGTCATGTATACCACTATACCACGCCCCATCAGCTATCATTGGTGGAGACTACTGCGTACCCATTGGCTGTCCCTGCACAGGGCGGCATATTTAACAAGCTGACCAGTCACAATACACATTTGCTATAGCGTCATGTATTACCCTGCGCTGGCTGGCCAATCATGATGTTATTGCATTGTCCAATCACCGCACGAGCGTCGCGTAAAACACAACTCTGTCACGCCTATGTAGTTACGGCACACAATATGTACGCCCAGATTCCCTTGTGGTAGCGGCGTGTAAATCAGGGAAGGTGCTCCACATAAGGTAACCTGCGGCACCCGTCGGCACTTCCGGGTAACGAAAATACCTTCTGTGGAGCACCTTGTGACGGCTTGTAATTGCGTCATCAGGTACCGTTAGGAACCGTTGAAAACGCGCGCGTGCACGTGCGGTGCCTACTTGTTGCTACATTCGGTAGCGGCGTGTAAAGGTACCATAATGAGTAAGTATTAAAACGTTTTTATGCACTTTCACAGGATGCTTTTAGGAGACAAAAGGAGTGTGAGATTAGTGATAGGATGCTGCAGGGACATGTTTTGGTAGCTTAGGAGGCGTTCTGGAGGTGACAGGATCACTTTAAATACAGTACATTTCAGTCATATATGTTGCCATTTACAAAATACATTTTCTCTTCCTTTATACCTTATAACATTGAAATCTAAAAATTATATTCCATTCTTTTGTATTTTTTTCTGTCTCAATTTTTCAAACATGACTTATGAGCAACGTGCCCATATTGACCATATATAAAACATAACCCCCCTATCTTCTCTTATCTTATGACATTATGTCAGTTTACCAATAGTTCCCCCTAGATCCTCCTCACTGTAAAAAGTCGTGCACCTAAAGGTTTTCATGATTGATGAGATTTCTGGCTGTTATTTTCCTCAATAAACGTCTAGTATGCCTGACCTCCTCCTTTCTCTCTTCCTCATATCTAAATCACGTTACACCATAGAGCTTAACCTCTATAATGACTTTTTTTCTTCCCTGCATGTAATTTAGGGACCTATACATATCCGTCTTTGCAACCCTGATTACCTCTTTTTGTTGGGTTGCAAATACCGAATTCCCTTGCCTCTGCATCCCCACATATTCAGTATAGAAACAACACAAATAAAGAAAATAGTTCTGAATAATCCAGTTAATTAAATGATAAAGCAATTGTCCCCCTTCCCCCTTGCGTTGGGGGCAAGGAAATAAGTTTGCACATCAGAAAGGTCATCTATATTCACTCCTCCAGACATCTTGTTTCCGCTATCCTGTTAGCTCTATCATCAATTTCCCAATGCTTCTTCTCTCTCTCCTGTTGCTTATTGTTGTTCTGATCAGGAATTTTTTTCTGTATGAAATTGTGTGCAAGATGTGGAGCCACAAATGTCTCCATGCTTCCTCCCGGAGAGAAGATCTTCAGAATGGCTGAGAACTGCAAATTAAACTTCATTTTCCTTTACACCAGCTCCGTGTACAGATCACTGAATGCTCTGCTCTTTATAGTGACTTCCACAGAATAGTCACTGAATATGAGAACTTTGTGGCCTCGTATTGTCATATGTGAATTGTCTTTTTGTAGTTCTAGAAAATGTCCATTTTGTCCAAGAAATCTAGACGTTTTACCATCACTGGTCTGGGCCTTGCTGCCGGAGATTGCAATTGTAGTGTCGGTGGATCTACCCTGTGGGATCTTTCGGGTATGTGCACACTGGTAGTTTTACTGCAGGTTTAGCAGCGGAAACCGCCGGTCGGTTTCCATGAGTTTTATGTAAATTTATGTTAATCCAAAAGCGGCTTTTGGGTTAACATTAAAACCTATGGAAACCGACAGCCGCTGTGCACACACCGGCGGTTTCCACATGATCATCTGTTGCTAAACCGCTGGGTTCCCAGCGGGTTAGCAACGAATGAGCATGTTCTATAAACCGGCCGGTTATGCAGCGACTGCAAGCAGAATCATGTACTGCTTCCAGCCGCCGCAACACCGCCGGCGCTAACCCACTGTGCACCCGCCCGTAGCCCGCCGCACACCCGCGGCACATACCCGCCAGGATGCCGGTGGACGGCTCCAGAGCTTCCTGGCGGGTCCGCCCAGCCGCCGCCGACACAAACCCGCCAACCAGTGTGCACATACCCTTCCACCTTCAATGAGCCTGCAATACCCTGTGCGTTAGGCAGTTCATTTCTGCAAATGTCCATCAGCATGTTAGGTGATATGGACTCCGGGATGCCTATTAATCTGAGATTATTTCTCCTGGATCTGTTCCCCAAGTCCTCTATTTTTTCTGCCAATTGGTGGTTCAGTTTAATAGTTTTTCCCAGTTCAGATTGGAATCTATTTATATTGTCTTCTGTTGCACTTATCCTATTTTCTGCCTCTTTCACTCCCTATTGGGTAATAGATGCTTTCATCCATTGCAGAGACAGTCACTGTCTGCTCCAGAGTGCTTTTTATCTCATGTGCCAGCAGCCTTGCCACTTCTGCTGCTAATGCTCTGTACAGAATGTCCAGCTCTGTCTCCTGTTCTCTCTCGTCTACCCCCCCCCCCCATCTCCTCCTGTGGCTGCAGCTGTAGGCCCTGCTGTGACTCCTGCTGGGAAGTACTCTGCATTGAATGCCTGTAGGTTCCCCTATTTTCTTACGTGACCAGCACCATGGGGGAAGAACGTTTCCTTACCACAGCCCCTCTATTGTTTATGAACTTCGCCATTTGCTGTGCACAGTCACAGGAGCCACTCCTGCATCAGCCAGACCCTTCGGTGCCACTCTGGTATGTACTGAGGACCAGGAATGCGAGGGGAGGTGCAGAGCTCTCCTCTTCAGCAACCATCCATGTGGGCACCAGAACGGGAACTAAGTCTCCTGATGAGTTTCTTAAAGCAAAGAGGTGTCTTAAAAAGAACTCTGAAGGTCATTTTCAGTATGATACTAATATAACCGTTGAATAGTACCTGGGCAGACCTTTTAAAAACATGCAAATTCATAAGTGTACTTTTTATAGTTTTCTTGCTATAATCATTTTCACCCCCTTGCAGGAAGCTGGTGTATTAGTCCTGTCCATTACTTTCACAGCTCATTAGTCCAGCTAGTTCATTTATTATTCACTCCTTCTCAGGCAGCTCTCCCTTCCCTCTTCCTTTTGCTATGCCGTCAAGTTTCACTTTCATCTAGGAGCTTCTGATGAGATGGAGGGAGGGAGCTATTACAGGCACAAATCTGCCTTACCTGATCTAGATAAGATATCTACTCCATTTGTTTCTCTAAGCAGGTATCCCTGCTGTCCTGTGACAAATTCTGTGTTTATTTGACCTTTTGTTTTGCTGCAAACAGAGAGGAGGATACAGCCCCAACCCCCTAACCCCAATGTAACTCATTTCTACTGATCTCCCGAATAGTGATGTGAATATGTGACATGAATATTCATCCTATGGGGAGTGGACACAGAAAAGAAAATGATCACTCCCTGTGAGTGACCGATGGAATGAATTGCGTTATTTGCAGTTTACAGAGGATAGATAATAGGGAAATATAAATAAAATACATCAATAGACTGAGCTTAGAGGGAGGAATTAGAAAATGATAGCAGTTACATATGGATTTTTGACCTGACAAATTCCCTTTAAATACAGATCTTGGGCATTTGGCTGAGACAAAGGAGACCTTTATTTAAAGTCTACCAGAGAATTGAAGACTCACATAAGTGATGCAGGACCATCCCATCACAATCAAACATAACATACAAAATGTTAAAAAAGAAGACCTAGAATAAAAAAAAAGGATTACATCCCAAACAAGAACATATGTTCGGTGGGAGAATTCCAACTGGAGTTTCACTTGTTTATAATGGACCATAGAAGCTACTATGAGTCCTGACCAGAAAAGTATCAGTTCTCCCCATTTCAGGAGCGATTGTGCAGAACTTTGAAATTACTTAGGATCAAAAATATAATGGAGTTTATGACATGGAGTGATGCCATGAAACCAGAGCTAGAGCCATCTATCTATATTATTATTTATATAATCCGCAGTTTGGGATTCGGGCGTTGTAGCCGAATCCCAGAATGCTTTGCGCCACTGGCACTGCGAGCGAGCGATGGCGCGCATGCTCAGTACAGTAAAAGCCTCCTCCAGCCTCCCCATCCTCACAGCCTCCTCCAGCCTCACAGCCTCCTCCAGCCTCACTGCCTCCCCCAGCCTCACAGCCTCCTCCAGCCTCACAGCCTCCTCCAGCCTCACAGCCTCCTCCAGCCTCACATACTCACAGCCTCCTCCAGCCTCACATACTCACAGCCTCCTCCAGCCTCACGGCCTCTTCCAGCCTCACAGCCTCCTCCAGCCTCACTGCCTCCTCCAGCCTCACTGCCTCCTCCAGCCTCACTGCCTCCTCCAGCCTCACTGCCTCCTCCAGCCTCACTGCCTCCCCCAGCCTCACAGCCTCCTCCAGCCTCACGGCTTCCTCTATCCTCACAGCCTCCTCCATCCCCTCTGCCTCCTCCATCCTCACAGCCCCCCTGCCTTCCTGTTTGGAGACCTTTTACTGTACTGAGCATGCTCAGTACAGTAAAAGCTTCCTCCAGCCTCACAGCCTCCCCATCCTCACAGCCTCCTCCAGCCTCACGGCCTCCTCCAGCCTCACGGCCTCCTCCAGCCTCACGGCCTCCTCCAGCCTCACGGCCTCCTCCAGCCTCACAGCCTCCTCCAGCCTCACACCCTCCTCCAGCCTCACACCCTCCTCCAGCCTCACACCCTCCTCCAGCCTCACACCCTCCTCCAGCCTCACTGCCTCCTCCAGCCTCACTGCCTCCTCCAGCCTCACTGCCTCCTCCAGCCTCACAGCCTCCTCCAGCCTTCTCCAGCATCACAGCCTCCTCCAGCCTCACATACTCACAGCCTCCTCCAGCCTCAAACCCTCCTCCAGCCTCATAGCCTCCCCATCCTCACAGCCTCCTCCAGCCTCACGGCCTCCTCCAGCCTCACGGCCTCTTCCAGCCTCACGGCCTCTTCCAGCCTCACGGCCTCTTCCAGCCTCACGGCTTCCTCCAGCCTCACAGCCTCCTTAAGCCTCACAGCCTCCCCATCCTCACAGCCTCCTCCAGCCTCACAGCCTCCCCATCCTCACAGCCTCCCCATCCTCACAGCCTCCTCCAGCCTCACAGCCCCCTCCAGCCTCACAGCCTCCTCCATCTTCACAGCCTTCTCCATCTTCACAGCCTCCTTATCCTCACAGCCTCCCCCCATCCTCACAGCCTCCCCCCATCCTCACAGCCTCCCCCCATCCTCACAGCCTCCCCCCATCCTCACAGCCTCCTCCATCCTCACTGCCTCCTCCATCCTCACTGCCTCTCCTCCATCCTCACTGCCTCCTCCATCCTCACTGCCTCCTCCATCCTCACTGCCTCCTCCATCCTCACTGCCTCCTCCATCCTCTCGGCCTCCTCCATCCTCTCGGCCTCCTCCATCCTCTCGGCCTCCTCCATCCTCTCGGCCTCCTCCATCCTCAGCCGCAATACCTGACACCGCTGCCATCCTGCCAACCGTCGGCCCCGCTTCATCACCACCGCCCTCGCGCCCTCCGCGAGGTCCACGCTGCCCGGATGCCGCCGGTGCCTTCCGCCCCTCGCCGCTCTCTCACCGCTGGGGCCTCAATGTCGCCATGCTGGTGGAGTAGCGGTCTACAGGCTGTGGCCGGGTGCCGGGAGCCAGTGACGTCGTCCTGTGGCCGGCAACAGCCAATGGGAGTGAGCGGACCGTGTCAGCCTGCAAAGCCTGACACGCCCCGATCACTCCCATTGGCCGCCCCCGCCGCCCCTGCAAGCAGATTGGGCGCTGTGTTGTACACACAGGACGCCCATCCCATTGGCCAAGACTTGGCGTCCTAGACCAATCGGATGGCCGTCCTGTCTTTACCACACACCGCCCAATCCGCTCATTCCCCTCAGGTCACATGTGTGACCTGAGGGCAGGGACTGATCCCTCTCTGCATCACCCAACCCGCCGCAGAGGACAATGCCGTGTGACTGGGGCTGCGATCAGCCCCAGCACGCAGCCACGTCCTGCCGCCGAGCAGTGATGTCGCCGCTCCAGCCGCATCTCTCCTCAACCCTCCAGCCGGACCTCTCCTCACCCCTCCAGCTGGATATCTCCTCACCATTCCAGCCTCTGCTCTCCTCACCCCTCCAGCCTCCCGCCACATCATACTCTGCTATCCACAGAGCCCCCTCTATACTCTGATACCCACAGAGCCGCCTGTATACTCTCCTACCCACACAGCCGCCTGTATACTCTGCTACCCACAGAGCCGTCTGTATTCTCTGCTACCCACAGAGCCATTTCTATACTCTGCTACCCACAGAGCCGCCTATATACTCTGCTACCCACAGAGCCGCCTATATACTCTGCTACCCACAGAGCCGCCTATATACTCTGCTACCCACAGAGCCGCCTATATACTCTGCTACCCACAGAGCCGCCTATATACTCTGCTACCCACAGAGCCGCCTGTACAATCTGCTACCCACAAACCCGCCTGTATACTCTGCTACCCACAGAGCCGCCTGTATGCTTTCCTACCACAGAGCCGCCTGTATAATCTGCTACCCTCAGAGCAGTCTGTATACTCTGCTACCCACAGACCAGCCTGTATACTCTGCTACCCACAGAGCCCCATGTATACTCTGCTAGCCACTCACCCGCCTGTATACACACAATTCATTTCACCGCGCTCCCGATGCAATTGCATCGGGCCTTTTTACTAGTGTCAATATATTCTCCTGCAGACGTGAATTAATGTATATTACACCCATCAACCATGTGCAGCTTAGAGATATATCATGACGTTCGTCTCATGTTTTTTGTGTTATTTATCACAATTTTCTTTAAAGTTAGTTGATTTAAAAATATATTGGGATATATCAGGATGAATGAAAATCTGTTGTTGTTGTACAGAAATTCACACTTGGCTCTCACTGCACATTTAATGTTGTCGATCATAAATGCTAGGATTGGCCAGAAAGACTGAAGCTGGTCTTGTAGGTTGTGGAGCCCACTGGGAAGGGGTACTCGGTGCCAGACCGGGGTACTGCTGGGGGATGTCACGGCGGTCCTGGTCCGGACCGTGTCCCGGGCCCGCACAATAAAATGGGGGTTATTTACAGGGGATTTGTCACTTGTGACGCCACCCACTATATGCGGCCAGTGATGGGGCCGCCGCTGCTGCAGAACCTCCGGGGATGATGGGATAGCAGCTTGGATGGAATAGTTCCAGTGGGTAGAACTGAGTTACCCGTGGCAGAGATAATAAAGTCAGTGATGGTTGTTATAGCTGATGCAGGCTAAGGGGAAGATGAGGAGATGGCTCCTGACAGGGTCAAATGGAGAACTGACAGTTCTTCATACCTTAAATCAGACACAGACAACGTAGCAGGGTTCACCCAGGTTTACTGTTCTTATTCTTCTGTCAAAAAGGGCACGGTATAATACAGTTCTTTACAGCTTTACTATATTGAATCCGGTATACTGAACCCACTGCAGCCAGGTTATCTCTCCTAGACTCCTCGGTCCCTCTACGTGTCCTTTTAGGCTTATGTTTCTCCTTAAAGTGAATTGCGGAGCAGCAGCTCGGTCCCTATTAGCAGCTTCCCCCTAATTCTATGGGCGGTAAGCCGGGTCCTCCCTGTTGCTGCTGTGCTCCCAATCCTCTGGTGGGAATACAGATCTGGAGTCTGTGTTCCCAGTCAGGTTGTCTGGGGCACCGGGTTAATCTTCAGCAGCCCTCAGAACTGACACTCTGGTTTTAGCCAAACCACAGGTATCCCTGTTTCTCAAGGGATCACCGGGTCCTTTCCTTCCCGTATAACTTCCTAATATAATAAGGGAAACTCTCCTGTCAGTCAGCTGCTGGCCCTCACTACCTCTATGGACCCGATGGTACTGGTCCGGTCTTCCCAGTTTAGCTCACTCTGGCCTACTCCTTGATCTTCATCTGGTCCTCTCAGCCTACTCCGGCCTACTGGCTAACCGCTTCCTGTTGCTCCCTTATATACCCATCCGTTACCATGGCTACGCTCCATCCACTCATATCTAACCTACTGCCCTTTGTCTGCCTAGAGTCCCAGACTCCGGTTAGGCCCCCATGACAGTGGATATGTGTGTTGAGGTGTTTGTTTAACAAACTGTCTACCCTCCTGCCTGGCTGCAGTTACTACCTGTGGCAACCCGGTCGCAGGGGCGCCACACTGGAACCATTGGATCACATTCAGCAGCACAGAAGGGAGAGAAGGGGATTCATTCAAAAATAGAACCCGCATTCTAGGAAGGCAACAGCATCATTACCCTCAACTCTTAGAAGCACATTACATGTTTCTTCAAGTGACTTTCTAACTTGTCAGCACATTCTACGTATCCTGTTAATTGGCTTTGAAGACCTTATAGACCTGGACAGGTAAGGATCAGCATCATCTAATTATAGGAGGTAAATAGATTCTCTAGGATGAAAGGTCTATAGAGAAAGGGCCCTCAATGCCCAAATTAATTTCAATAGTTTAAGGGGAGGAGAATGTTGTCTAGCAGAAAATGGCCGGACAACACCACTGATAAAGCAGCCACAGTCGGTGACACAGGAGAATCTATGACTTCTCTGCATTTAGTGGTCACTACTCACCTGGGCGATTATCTGTAGGAATCTCCTCTTTACACGGCTCATCACCCCTCACATATGTCTCTGTAGTATTAATATGGGGCAGATCATCATCACCCCTCACATATGTCTCTGTAGTATTAATATGGGTCAGATCTTCACCCTGAAACAAAGATTGTAAAAGTCACAGACAGATGGAGAAGTCCCATCTATGATCAGCTGTAATCTGCCATCTCCACCGTTCTCATTACACAAGTATAAAACATAGAATACTGGAGGATAAAACAAGACTGAGCACAAGACCTTCACAGCCGTCTACACATCATAGGGAGATCTCATCACACCTTCTCTCCATCTACCTGATCATCTGGAGGAACATCGGGATCTTCTTGTTTACAGTCCTGTGGGAGAAGAGGACGGGGACATCTCTCTGGTGTTGTCCTCTTACTGGATAGACCTGGAGGAGACACATACAGGACTGAATTCATTCTTTACATACAGATCATTATAGGCAGTGTGTATTTAGTCCTGTCTATTACCTGGTGATGTGAGGGGCGGCCGGGGAACCTCCATCATGACTATGTCCTTGTACAGATCTCTGTGTCCTTCTAAATACTCCCACTCCTCCATGGAGAAATAGACGGTGACGTCCTGACACCTTATAGGAACCTGACACATACAATGATACCATTGTCACCATCCCCCGATCCCTTCATAGCGTTACTGTATAATGTCCCCAGCAGCAGCATTCCCAGCAGTGTTACCTCTCCAGTCAGCAGCTCAATCATCTTGTAGGTGAGTTGTAGGATCTTCTGGTCATTGATGTCCTCATGTATCAGGGGGTGAGGTGGAGGCCCCGTGATTGGGCTCAGGGCTCTTCCCTCAGACACAGGGTCCTGACAGCACAGATCACTAGAGCTCTTCACTACTGTGTAATCCTGGTTATGGAGAGACACATTAATAAATCTCCAGTCGCCAGACATTTCCAGAGTCCTCACCTCTCCAGTTCTGTCATCTGTTATTCTGTCCATAGATAAGAATGATGTCATGTGACATTGTCATCACAATCTCTCACCTCTCCAGTAATAAGGAAGAGGATCTCTAGGGTGAGGTGGAAGATCCTCTCCGCCATCTTGTCCCTGTCCATATCCTTCTTGATGGGTCAATAAGAAAAGTTCTCTTATATACAAGATCTCCACCAGGAGGATCCGATATTGTAGGGACCTGAATGGGGAGAAGATGACGATGTAACATCATAAAGATCCTGTGTAATAATACAATGACTGGAGATAATAAGGGGAAACATATCAGGAGATAGAACGTGTAGATATTCTATTCTCTCCTGTCTCGTACTGACTGGTATCATAAGTTGAATTGCTAAGACATCTCCTCCATGATCCCAATCACTGGCTAGTTTGGTCACTGCTCTGGCAACTGATTTGCTGTAGAAACCACAAGTTCTTTGGGACTGACCAAGAAATACAGAGACATATTGGGACCCAAGCAGCGGTGGTATTTAGTATTGCACTGACAGGCAGGAATAATACTCGGCACTACAGTAGTGCAGAAAAAGCATGTACACTATGTTGTAACTAATGAGGATTGGTGGAAATGCTTTTCAAGTGTAACCGCTGTTTACATTTTTATTCAATAATAATGAGCATGTGATTAAAATAAACTTTCAAATATACCTCATAAGTGAAATCTGGAAGAAACCTTTTCAGAAACCTTCCAGATGAGCTCAGCACTGTCTCTGCCTGAGGTAAACGAGGTCTCATCAGTTGTATTCTGAACATTGTGTAGGCCCAGCCCCCTTTATATGCCCGTAATCAGTGTGTGGAGCTGAAGATGGATTTCCCTGACAACGAGCTTATGTCAGGTTTAGAAACAGCCTAGTGGGGAGATCTTCTGGAAGGTTTTTTTACAGATTTCACTTATGAAATATATTTGAAAGTTTATTATATTATTATAATCACTTGTTCCACATTATTAAATAAAAATTTAAACGGCGGTTACACTTTAACTGTTTTTACATAACCCCATTTTGCAGAGTCCTGACAGGTTTTGTGATTGATTACATGACCTCAAAGTCCTAGAGCTATCGAGTGGAAGGTTCTTCAGCGTGTCACTCAGGATGTGCAGTCACTGTGCAGATCCCATTAGCTTCCTCTCCTGCATCGGTCACATAGATCAGTGTAGGACAGAGGAGAGAGCAGATCTCTCAGTGATCAGGAAGGACAACGTCTGAGCATTGTCCATCATTACCAGGAAGCTGCCTGCGACTGTAAGAGGCACTCACTTACTAGCAAGATTATTTTATTTAAAAGCATGTCTTATAGTCCAAAAAATACAGTAAGTTCTAAGGTAATTTTCTGCTCTCATTCAATTATGAAGACAGTCTGTTAAATGATTTTTCTACAATGTCAGAAAAATAGATAATTTCTCTCCTTGAGAGTTATTTTTGATGATAAGCAAAAAATATGATATTCCAATAATTAAGATTTCAAAATCTAAGTATGAATATGGTTTTGCCCCTGTGTGTATTCTCTGGTGTAGCAAAAGATCTGATTCTGGTTAAAATATTTTTCACATTCTGAACATGGAAAAGGCTTTTCCCATACTTGCGATGTCTGATGTGTAACAAGGTGTGATTTAAATGCATAACATTTCCCACATTCTGAACAAGAATATGTCTTCTCCCCAGTATGAATTCTCTCATGCCTAACAACAACAGCCTTCTGGTTACAGTAAGGCTGGGAACACACTGGCGCGTGGAAAAACAATCCGACTGACGTATCCGTGAGTCAGAGAGTCGTCCTAGTTTTGGTCCATTTTGCATCCAACTGCGATGCGACTGTCCTACATTTCTCTTAGATCATATCCGAGTGCAATACGTATTTTTTCTCTGCAACTAATACTGTATAATCACTTACAGGAAATCTTTTTACAGTTATCTGCGCTACAGAATGATAATGTATCAATTACAAAATCAAATCCGACTCAGACGGTCTGAGTGTGGTCTGTGATTTTGTTGGACCCATAGACTTGCGTTGGCGAGTCTCATCCGTGACTCGCATACTGACTCGTCATCTGAATCAGAAGAGAAAAAAACGTCCGACACTCGGAAATGTGCTCTTGGACATTAAATAACATTGGTCCGACTAAAATGCGATTTTTACTTGCATTGCAGTCGTCCCAGTTTCACGCCAGTGTGTCCGTACCCCAACTCTCACACTTGGAACAAGGAAATCTCTCCTCCATTGTGTGAAGTTTTTGATGTTCAACAAAAGATGTTTCGAGGGGAAAACTATTTCTACATTCTGAATGTGAAATTGACTTCTTTGCTTTAAGAGCAGTTAGTTTTTAATGCATCTTTTGTGACTTCTATTTTGTCGTTATAGTTTAATGTATCAAAAGAGAAGACCTGTTTCATAACATTAGATGATAGATCTTTGCTGTGAAGAGCTGATGGTGTATCTGAAGTAATGGCATTCACTTCGATTGTATCCTGTGTGGTTTCAAGTTCCTCTGATTTAAAGCTTGTAGATGCCAGTTGTCCCTCTGATCTCCTGTCACCATCATCTGCCAAACATAAAATCAATTATTATTAATAAAGAAAATATCCTTGAAATGTATATTTTTAAACATTTCTACTTAAAATGTCCATTGAAAGAGAAAGTTATGTAACAATATTGAATTATTCACTAAGACAATGACAGTTCAGACTAATAGAAGACCTCAGGATGAACCAGTAGAGCGTGGTGTTCAACTATCTGCCTCCAAAATATTGTATTAAGAGGCGACAAAAAAAATATTATGTTTGTAAAAATTAAGGCAATTAAAAAAACAAGCCTCTACTCAATTCCATCATCTCTCAGTGGAAAATCAAAGATTTTCTACGTTATTAGTAGCTCAAAGGCTCTCGAAAAGCAACAAGTTTCCATAAACGAATACAGCAAAATCTGCTCTTACAAAGTCAAATCTACCCCTTGTTTATGAGCCTTCTGTGGCGCCCCTCCGGATAAACCGCCACCAGAGGTACTGCACTTCTGCGGTTAGGAAGTGTAGTGCCCCTGTTCTCCAGGTGCTGGGATGGTATGGTTGAGCCCACAACACGCACACAACACAACCAAACGCTTAGGCCCTGGGAAAATGGGAGGATCCTGAGGGCGGGTTTAGGTCACAAAAGGGGGACAGCAACAGAAGAAATAGGTAAGTAGTGAGAGTCAGAAGACGGAGACCGGAGGAGTGGTAGTCGAGAGTATAGAGGCGGTGTGGTGCCAACTCCCGTCGGCTGAAGCTATACCACCCTGCTCGCCCACGGGAGGGAGAGAACAGCCCAGTAGAGAAAGACAAGAGCTCTTGGGGAGCGGAGAAAACAGTGATGACCCGTATGTCCGAATCTGACGAGACAGAGGGGTTGGTGGAGGACACAGGGACTGACCCTGCAGATGGTGCGGAAGCTTCAAGCCTGAGCCAAAACTGGAGGTCCCAGGCTCCTAACAGGAGCTGGGCCAAACACCCAACACAACTTGGGGAAAGTGGCCGAGCTAGGGAACAGTGCCTGGTAGAGATCCTAATGGTGTCCGGGACACAAAGAAGCACCCGTGGCCAGCGGTACTTCCGCTCTGTGCGTCAGAGGGCGCTGAGAGCCTGGGGAGCAGAGCGACGACCCACTTGCCTCAGATGAGAACTACCCAATATAGCGCCGAGGAAGATAACCACCAGAGACTGAGACACCGAGGAAGTAGGGCACCAACCGTAGCTTGACTGTACCAACCCAGTTCTGGAGAAAGAGCAAATACTGGAGAGGAGAGTGTACCCGGAGGCCATGTTTTTTTTTTGTTTTTTTTTTAATCAAATACATTTTTATTGATATATTGTAATCAATCATCATAACACATATAACCTATGTAAATCACGCAGTACAACACAATACATCCCACTGCACCTACAACAATGTTGAACACCCCCCTACCCTCCCCCTCCCCACCCTCCCTGACAGCAGTACAGTCCTTTGCATTCTTGCACAGCAAAATGACACAGTTTACTCTCCTCTACACCTCTTCTCCCAACACATCAGAAGTCCACCAGGCAAAGCCATGTGTCCCAAGTGTTAACTAGTATCTTACAGTCCTTTAAATTGGATCCATGGCCCCCATATCATCTCATGCATGGACTGCGACCCTCTCTTCTCATAGATACCCCTTTCCAATTGCAGGATATACTCCACCCTATTAGAATATTCAGCAGTAGTCGGAGGATTAACCACCCGGAGGCCATGTTAACACCTGAAGTGAAAGTAACGGGTGGGTGCTTGGCCTAACACTTGATATGAGCGATCGGGTTGTAAAGCTCCTCCGCCGCTAAGATCATCAATTATCCTGTACAGAGTCTGAACCTTACCGGCATTTCCCCCGATGCCGATGCCCGAAGGTCCCTGGAACTGGTGAGACCATCTGCGTGGCGCAGGGACGCGGAGATGGTGCGGAGGAGACAGAAAGACATCAGGGTCGGGTACAGCCTGCAGATCCAAGATGGCGCAGGGAAGGAGGAGGAGGCGGGAAGCCTGAATGAAGCATATGAATGGAGGCTGGAGGTGCATGAGAAACTGCAGAGGTTTGCGAGGGGTGCAGGGACACATATAGAGGAGGGTGACCCACAGGAGGGGAATACAGGGGTTGTAGAGAAGGTTGAAGACCAGGAGGAAGAAGAGGAGACAGAAGAGGATGGGAACTACACACAGGGAGAACATGGCAGTGGAGGTCAGGGTGCTGCTGGAGACTCTGATGAGGGGGAACCCACTCTAAAAGACATTTTCCACATAGTCTCCTTTTGCAAAACTGCTTTAACCACTTTGAATCAAAGAGTGGATGGATTAAAGGAGGAGATGGTGGGAATTAAAGAAGCGATGCAAAAAGCTGATATTAGGATGAGTGTTATGGGAGGAGAGAGTGAGTGCCACAGAAGATCACCTAACCAAAATGTAAAAAACGCAGCAACAGCATACCCAAAAGATATCAGATGAAGCTATTAAGAATGATCTGGAGAATCGTTTCAGACGAAACAATCTTTGTATAGATGGGATCCCGGAAAAGGCAGAGGGTACTGACCCCACTGCCTTTATTAAACACCACAACTTCCTGAGTGGGATCCATATCTGTTTGGATGGTTCACTAAATCGAATACGTCATCTGGCCAATTATAAATTCATCCAGGTTGTTCTGAATTATGAAAATCTCAATTTCCGCTAACAAAATGGCAGAGCGATGACCCCGCCATACCCTACAGCACAATTCTGAAAGCTCTGAACAAAGCCCACAAATTTTTCCCTTCAGCTGGTTTTCTTGAAATAACATTGAAAATTTGTCATAGATCTTATGTAACCCCCAAGAAAAATCATAGAATGGGGCAGCACACAACCTCCGAGTGCTTTAAGTTCCGCTCCTCTGAAGGCCACTCTATTGTATTGCCTGTGGACATGCTTTAGGTTGCTGCCATTTAGTCACATTCAACAAATGGTGTCACATCTCCTGTGGGATCTGCTCCAGTGACGTCTGCTTCCGTCATCAGGCGGCACTATAGGAGGTATCAGAAACAGAGGCTCTGGGGGGGGGGGGGTGTAGGCTATGTCTAGCCAAAAATATAATCTGGCTGGCTGGGACCAGTAACGTCATTCAGTCTGGTAGTAGGAGTGTGTTCTCCTCTAGCCTTGTAGATGTGAGAAAATGCGCAATAGGGTCTTATCTCTAAATTAAAGAGATGAGGTGGATAATAAGTCTGAACTGCTCACCTGGTGCGGTTGTGTTACCCACAACCGGTTTGGTCGCCTGTAAGACAGCTGCTGCAGGGGCGCACTTTTACGGGTAACCGTGGAGAGAAGATCACTTCTGTTGGACAAAATGCCGCAATGCCATCAAGAAACACCAGAACAATGGATCATCTGGGTGCAAAGGTCTTTAATCTTCCAACGCGTTTGGTAGCTATAACCCAGCTCCTTACGCAGGTAACCACCATTGTCCCTGAGGAAAGAGCTGGGTTATAGCTCCGAAACACATTGGAAGATTAAAGACCTTTGCACCCAGATGATCCATTGTTCTGGTGTTTCTTGACGGCATTGCAGCATTTTGTACAACAGAAGTGCTCCTCTAGCCTTGTTCTCCTCTGGTTCAGTCCTCTGTGCTCAGCTCTCGGCTTGTGTAGTTGTTTCCTGTTGTGACCTTGACCTGTTTACTGACTAATCTTATGTCTCCTGACTTTTTTTTTTTTAAACAATTTTTATTTCTTATTAAACATTGTAAAATATAAGCATGACAGAGAACATATCAGTGTTTTACAGATATATGATGTAAATAATGAAGAAAGTAAAACAAAACACCCCATAAATTCTCCCCTCCCCTCCCCTAATACATTGATGTAACAAATCTACGGTTATGGTAAACAATCCCGCCCCCCCAAACAACTCTGCTAATATCCCTGATGGAGGTAGCCCTGGTGTTTTCAGATCTCAACTGCAAACAACTTGAAGCCTCCCAATAGCAAAAAGCACTCCTACTACATCTCTGGGTTTGGTGGGATCATGCCACACTGTCCAAATATGCCTCCAAAAAATGATTCCTAGGGGGCTTGAGGATAAAAAAAAAAAGTGGACATCACCTTATTCAATGAAGAGTTTACAAAACAATGGAATGGCATCTGTCTGGGCCACAAGGGTTTGGGTACTCGGATCTTGGGCGTACTGGTACAGGGATGTCACGTGTGGTAGGTGCCCGAGTACGTGCCCTTGGGGAGACAATAAAAAGGGGCTGAAAATAATAAAATTGTCAGTCGTGACGCTACCTGTAGGTCCGGTGATAGCACCGGCAGTGCTGAGACCTCCGGGGTGATGGGCGGCAGCAAGGTGTTGTAGCTCTCTACAGGAAGAGCTGTAAGGGTAGGATGGTAGAGTAGGGCAGCACAGTCGTTGCAGTGTGGGAGAGGGATGGGGGAGCGCAGTCTCTGCTTCACAGCGTAGGAATACCTCCGCTTACCAAGAAGAAACACACTTGCTTGCTCTGCACGGGTCTTTACTCCAGTCACCTTCAGCTTGTACACAGTTCACAGGTGTTACGGCTGGGGTAGTGAACCAGGTGTCATAGGAGGAAGCAATGTCTCTCAGACTACAGTGATGTCCCTTCCTTTCTCTTCCACTGTCCTACCTCTGCGCGCTCCTTCTTCCTTGCGCTGCCACACACAAATCCCACTTGTTGAACCAGGCCTTTCGGGTGATATGGGAACCCTCTTTCTCTCCAGAGGGGACCCAACCCAGTTTAGTGCTCCTGGTGGAGACCGTGCTTAGTTTGTGTCGTTGGATCGTGCTCCTATGAAGACATCGACCACGCCGGTAGTTTGCGGTTCAGGGATAGACCTCTGCAGCACGTTGGAGCCAGTACCCCGCTTTGGACTGGGCCAGGGTATTCAGTTACCCTCTGTCTGGGCTGCCTTTCTTCACAGGCACCCTCCATCTTAGCTCCTTCTCTTTCCTCCCAGGTTCCGATTTCTCACTGTGCTTCTCCCACTCTGCCCACCGGGAATGGGTCTTAACAAACATCAGATTATCCCTTTAGTCCCCTGCTCTAAGTGCGTGAATGCAGATTGGGAGCCTCAGACGTACATTACCTCCCCCTATAACAGGAATACTGCACTCTCTGTCTTGGGTGCAGTACCCCTCTGTAGCGCGCTGACTAGTGGGGCGCTACACATCATCGCAGACTGCTCACTAAAATTGATTAGTCTCATTCTTGCTGTGGAAGAAAAGAAATTAGAAACATTGGAGGATGATATTAAAATCCTACAAGATGAAACTGACAAATTCATCTCCATGGAAGCGCATGAAGTGCTGTATGATAGAATGCACAAAAAGATCAAGGACCTGGAGAAAACCATCATTGAAACAAAAAAAATCAAGTTTGCTAGAGATATATACAGTATTATTTTCATAATTATTTCTGTCTGGAAGCAATATTCACCTAGGAAACCTCAGACCCCACCTAGACCTTGTATTCCTCAAACAACGCCTGCCTAGGTCGTGACGGTGGCACTGGACACTTAGTAGAATTGGTGGTACCCGTCTACCAGTTCTGGACACTCATAAGGCCCATGCGGTGCGCTCTCTTCACTCTACGATTATGCTTGATGCCTAGGGCCTGTGGCAATTCCACCGCAAAGATGTCATCAAGCTGCCATGACAGGGTTGTTTCTGGAAGGCGTAAAATTCTCAAGTTACTCTGTCGGGAGCGGTTTTCCAGGTCGCCCAACTTGTTACTAAGCGTATCTGCCAGTTTGGTCAGAACCTTTATTTGGTTAGACATGGACAATATCACATCCTCTGAGTCTGCTATGCGTTGTTCAACCTCACGCAACCTATTACCCTGGGACTCCAGCCTTGCTTCAATCTTGGACAGTGATTCCTGGATACATAAACTGTTATCTGCCGCGACACTACTATTTATCATGAATTTGTAGCTCAATGAGTGGCACTTGAAACAAAAGGATCAATGGGTATAGTGAATGTGTGTATTGCAGAAACTGCCCTATGCTAAATAAGGAAAACCGGAGATCTTGGTTTCAGTAGTGGCCACTAGAGAGTAAGCCTGACACCCACTACACGGAGCCTCCACTGTCAGGTCCTGACACTATGCCCTAGTGAAATGTGGAGATGTGAGTGGGTTTATATGCTCATGGATGTAAATAAAAACAATGAACAGGTGTGTGCTGGGCTCTAACAATGGTGACCATGTGTGGCTATCAGACTAGGAAAGGGAGAAAGGGGAAAATGTATATATCAGTAGGAGCTCAGTCAAAAATATAACAATATGCAAATCTATATATGACTGACATCACCACAAGTGTAGGTGCCACTCATTGAGCTACAAATTCATGATAAATAGTAGTGTCGCGGCAGATAACCGTTTATGTAAGTATATATTTTTTTAAAATTATCGTTTTTTAAAAATTGAAAATAATTACCACGCGCTGATGGCTCAGTTTTGCTAAATTTTCCCCCCCCCCAATGTTACTGTTTTTTTCCACGACCCAAAACCCGGGCCCTGAAAACATTGGAAGGGGTGGGCAAAAAAGCCTAAAAAGGGGGAAAAAAAAAAACCCCGGGAGCGCAACCTACCTTTTTCCCCAAAAACTTAATATATTTTTGGGGGAAAAGTTGTTTTTTTGGGGGATCTCCCTGTACCCCCTTTCCCCTTTACAGTTTTTTTTTTTGAGGGGACGGGGAATTCATTTTTTAGAAGATGGGCGGAGCCTCACAAAAAAAAAAAGGGGAAAAAAAGAACGCAGCCGGGGGGTTTTTTAAAATTTCAAAAAATGGGAACGGGGGGGAAAATTTTTTGGGGGGAAACCCTTTTTTAAAAAAACTTTTTTGGGGGGGGGGGGTTTTTACTAAAAAGCTGTCTTGACCCCCCCTTTCCACTCTGTTTTTATTTTTTGTGTTTTTTTTTGGATGAATCGATTTTTTTTGGGGGCTTGGGGGGGGGGCAGCCTGGGCGGGGAGAAACATAGCAGAGGGCATGGGAAAAGGGGCCCCCCCTTTTTTTTGCAACTTTTTTTTGGGGAGGGGGGTTTTTTTTTAAACCCCCTCATTTAGAACTCCACTCTAGCTGACTCAACAGTGAGCCTTTCTCCCGGGCGTTGATTTTTGGGACCCCCCGGGACCCCCAAAACTCTGTAAGTTGGTTGCTGGGGTGGCAAATAAAAATCTTTTTTTTTTTTCCTAAAAGGATTATGCGGGGCCCCTCGCCCCGGAAATATCCCCGGGCCCCCCGGCCCCCCGAAGGGTTTTTTTGCTGAGTTATTAAATGGAGGTTTTAAAGCGGGGTCCCATATTTTTAAAACCCCCCCAATCTAGAGGGCTATGAAAAAAAACCAGAATTTTTGGAAAATTTGGGGAAGGGGTTTAGGAGGGGGTTTTTTAAAAATTTTAGGGGGGCCCCCAACCCCCAAAAGTTTTTTAAACTCAGAAAATGCCCCCTCCCGGGTTCCGTTTCACCTGTTAAAAAAAAGGGGCCCCCCACATTCCTACCATTGGCTTACACCAGGCAAGGCATACCAAAATTGCCCTTTAAAACCCCCGGGTTCCGGATCTCCCAAGCCCCCGGGAAAACACCCCGGGGGGCGCAGGCCCCCCATCCCCCATGTCACTACTATTTCCTTACCAAGCACCATTTTAAATTTAAAAATTGGGGGAAAAAAGGGGGGTTTTAAAAGAACCCCCCAAACCCCCGAGCGGGGGCGGCCCCATGGGGGAAAAACCCCGGAAACCCAAAAAAGGGGAAGGGGGTGTTTTTTTGCCCCCCGGGGGAAAAGGGTATTCTTGACGGGGTTTTTAAAAAATGTGTACAAATTTACTATGAAACCCAAAAAAAAAAAAGGAGACTTTTGTGAAAATCACCGAAAAAATTTTTTTTTTTCTTACCCCCTAATTGGGGGGACACGGGGCCCCCAAGGGGGGTTTTTTTTTGTTTCTGTCCACTAGGAGGGGAACAAAGGAAAAAACGAAAAAAATTAAAAATGGCTTCTCCTCGGGGATTTATTCACCCACGGAGCGGGGACTGCCTCCCAGTTTTGTTTTTTAAAAAGGGAGTAGAAGTAAATAAAGGGGTTTTTAAAAAAAGCCTGGGGATAAGGCAACTTTTGTAAGAACCAAATAGAAAATTTTAAAAAAAAAACTAAAAAAGGCCCAAACTGGGGGCCCAAAAAAAATTTTGGGGTTTCTTTTTCCCCCCCAAATTTAAAGGGGCAAAAGGGGAAAAAAAATTTTTCGGGGGGATTTCAAAAAAAATTTTCCCCCCTTTTCCCCCTTTTTTCTCATTGGGGGACACGGGGCCGTGGGAAAATTTTCCCCAAAGCATTTTCCGGGGGGGGGAAAAAACAAGGGGAAATTATAACGGAAAAAAAAAAAACAGGACCTACAGGGGGGAAACAAGGGCCCCCCTGGAGGCTACGTCCCCCAAAAATTTCATTGTTTTGGGGGAACCCGGGTAAAGAACACTGTTTGTTACGTAAATTGGTGGGGTGGACTAGCTGGCTGCTTTTCACACTGGTTGGGGCCGGGGAAGCCGGGGTTTTAAGGGGGCCGGGGGGAACCCCCCCAAACGCACGGGTAGGGGTGCGCCTTAAAATTCCCCCGGGCCCGGGGGTTTTGGAAAAATTTTTATCTGGTAGGCATCCTAAATTTTTGGATCTAACCCATCTAGCCGGGGAAATTTTTAAGAAGCAAAACAATTTCTTGGGGCCTCCCCTTTCCCGGGGGGAAAAAAAAAAAAAAAGGGGTCATTTTTCCCCGGGGAAAAGGGGGCCCCTTTTTTGGACCCCCAAATATACGGATCCCCCCCGGGGTTTCCCGCGTATGCAGACCCCTTTTCGATCTGTTTCGGGGTTTTTTCCCCGGGGAAAAAAAGGGGGCCCAAAAAAAATTTTATCTTGGGGGAAAAAGGGGGAAACCCCCTTCGGAAAAAAAGGACGGGCCCCCCCCGGAGTACTACCTTTTTTCCCGGTGAAACACTAAAAAAAAAGGGGGGGCCTGCATAGGAAAAATGCTGTTTTCCCCTTTAGATCCCGGATGGAAGTAGGGGATGGGCCCCCAAAAACAAACCCTTGAGTCAGAAGATGTAGAGGAATGTCCTTGGGGGGGTTTTAAAATGGTGATTTTTTTAGCGCGGATCAGTCCTTTTTGGGGGGGGCCCCATACTAAAATTTTTTTCCCCCTTTTTGGGCAAAAAGTGGGGGGGGCCCCCCTTTTTAAAAAAAAGGGTTTTTTCCCCTTTTTTGGTTTTTTTTGGCCACCCATTAAAAAAAAAAAAAAAAAAAAGACAGGGCAGAGGGCCTTTGGAAAATTTTAAAAAAATCAAAGGGGGAAAAAATTTTGGGGGGGGGATTTTTTTCTCGAGAGCTGCACCAAAAAAGAAAAAAAAAGGGGTTTTTTTCCAAGGGGTTAAATAGTAAACCCGGGGGCCAAAAATAGGCTTTCTTGCTTTTTACCTAGTTTTTCACTCCTCCTTGAGGTTAAAAGTATGCCATTTCCCCGGGGGCTTTTTGCCCCTTTGGGGTTTCTGAAAAGGGGAAAAAACCTTTTTTAAAAAAAACCCATGGAAGGCTTTCATTGCCGAAAAAAAAGGCCCCCTTTTAAACCAAAAAGGGGGTTTTTAAAAGGGGTTGGCGTTTCCGACGGGGGACCATCTGCCCTGGGTCCTATGGGGGGGGGTTTTTCCAAAACCCTAAAACCCTTTTGGGTCAGGTTTTTCGTTGGGGGGTCAAGACCTTTCCCAATAGTAAGGGGAAAAAGTTCCCCCCTTTTTTGGAGAGGGATGGCTGGGGCCCCCGTTGGGGGGGACAGTTGGTTCCAGTGGCGGGGGGAAAAATCCCCGGGGCAGGGAGAAGGGATTTGCCCCAAGGGGGGAAAAAAGGGCCAAATTTGGACGGTTTGGGGTGGTTGGTTCAAGGGAACTTTTTTCTATTACGCCCCCACCCTTCCAGGCCCTCATAAAACCGGATGGAATGAGGGGTGGACGAAGGAGATGGGACCCCCTGGGGAAAGTTTTGCCCCTGTCTTGAGGAAGGCCCCACCAGCCCTCTGGGGTTTAATAGCACCCGGGGGAAGGTCAAGGCTTTGGGGATCGGCAAGATTTTTGGAGGTTCCCCCCCAAACACCTATTAAAATTTCTTTTCCCCTGTGAAAGGACTTTTGTTCATAGTCCTTGAAGGTAGACCCCCTTGATGCCCCAAAGTCCCCGGGGTTTGGAAAAGGGGGGACTTTCCCCTCTTGAGGGGGGAAAGGGATGCCGCCCATGCCTTGGGTTGAACACCTGGGCCCCATAGGGGAACCCCGGGGGCACGCAGAGGCCTCCGCGGCAGGGGGGCCGGGGCCACTACACTGCTCTTTGATCTCCCTGGGGGCGGCCGCTGCGCCGGCATTTTAAAGGTGTTGGAGCAGAGGAGACTTTTTTCCCCCTCTCTACCAAAATTCCAAAGGGGCCCCGCCCCCCCGGGCCCCCCCAAAGGTTTTGGGGGACAGGGGCTTTGGGGGGAAAACCGGCTTCCGGGCCGCACTAGGGCGGGCGGGGGAGGGGGGGGGACCCAAAAAGAGGGGAAACGAGGGGGGGAAGGTGAGTATGACTTTTTTTTTTTTTCAAAATCTATTTTAGAAAAAGGAGGGGGAAAATTTCTTTGAGGGGCTGATGGGGCATTATTGGGGGAAAAGGGGGGGGCATTATTAGGGGGGGGGGCTGATGGGTTTTACTAGGGGGGTGGGGGGCTTACTATGAGGGGGCTATGGGGCTTTTACTATGGGGGCAGGGGGGCATTACTATGGGGGTGGGGGGGAAATTACTAAGGGGGCAGGATGGGCATAATATTTTTTGGGGGGGGGCATTTACTAAGAGGGGGCGGAATGGGGCTAATATTCTGTGATGGGACTGATGTGGAATTTCTAAGAAGGGGGCAGGATGGGGATATTATTAAAGTAAATTGGGCTGATGGGGCAATTTACTATGTGAGGGGGGCGGGTTTTTGGCAGTTAATTATGTGATGGGGGACGAGGAGGGGGCCCATATACTATGTGAGGGGGGAAAAAGGGGATGGGGAACTTTTACTACGGATGGAGCATATTACTGCAACGGGACAAGGATGGGGCAAAAAATAGATCCCCCAGGATGGGGCATTTTTTGGCTTTTGGGGGCCAAGGATGAGGCAATTAGTGGGGGATTGGGAAATTACTGCAAATGAATAAGGGTGGGGCATATTAATGGGCAAGTGGACAAGGTGAGATAACATTTACTGCAGGTGGGGCTTTATTACTGAAAAAGGGGGGAAAAAATTTGGGAAATTTACTGAAGGTTGGGGCAATTGCTGAAAGGGGGGACAAGGTTTGGGCATTACAGAAAGATGGGGGGCATTTTACTACATTATAGGGGCGGATTGGGACATTACCAACAAGGGACAAGGAAGGGACATTTTCCGAAGGGGAAAAAGGATGGGGCCCTACTACAAGGGGATAAGGATAAAGACATTAAATACAAAAAAGGGGGGGTCAGGTAGGAACATTCCCGCCGGGAGGGTCAGGGATGGGGCCATAAATGCATGGAGATGGTCAGGATGGAATTATATAGCTAGGAGAGGTAAGAATGGGGCACAAGCTAGAAGGAGAGGATCAGAATGGAGCCCATAGCTAGAAGGAGGGATTAGGATGGAGAAAAATAGCTCCGTATAGAAGGAAAAAGGTCAGGATGGAGCACATAGCTACAAGGAGGGAGGTTTAGGATGGAGCACTAGCTACAAGGGAGGGGGGTCAGGATGGAGCAAATTACTTTCAGGAGAGGGTCAGGGATGGAGCACATAGCTACAGGGAAAAAGGAAGGATGGAGCACATAGCTACGGAATGGTTCAGGATGCAGCAATTACTACAGGAGAGGGTCAGGATGGGAGACTGCTACAAGGAGAGGGGTCAGGGTGGAGCACTTACTGCAAGGAAAGGGACCAGGATTTCAGTATGAAATATGCTTGCATACCATGATAAAAATCTATCTTCTGTCTAAAAATTCTGCATTTTTTCCATACAGATCAATCCACCTGCTGCTTCTAGAAAGGGCAGTGGCAGCGACTCAGCTTCAATTTGCAGTACACATAACGGGTCTCTACCACTGCTGAAGAGAAGAGAAGACTGCAAAGGTAAGTTTAAAATCAAAAAATTTGTTAAAATAATTGAATTGATCATCATGTTTCAGGACTACAAGCACTGCACAGGGAAGAGAGTTAGCATCTGCTGGCTCTCCCCCTGTGCAGTGCTTGTGATTACCACTCCTGCTGTAATTTAGGTTTATTTACCATAATTGGCACTTCGCCATAAATAATTTAGTTTTGGGTTGCGGTTTGGGCACTCGGCCTCTGAAAGGTTCGCCATCACTGCTCTATGGAGCTGTGACCAATCCGAATGGGAGAGCCACAAAACTGGTGGTGGTCCTGGTCAACTGCGAACCGTAAGAAACCTCTGATGTGCAAGAAGGATCGGTTATGTGTAGGTACGCGTCCTGTATATCTATGGAGGCGAGAAATTCTCCCTCTTTCATGGACGATATTATGGAGCAAAAGGGGACTCCATGCGGAAATGACACACTTGAACGTACTTGTTTAGTTTTTTGAGGTCTAGAATAGGGCGTACCGTACCATACTTTTTGGGGACTACAAACAGGTTTCGAGTAGAACCCATGGAAGCGTTCGGTCTGGGGGACATGGACAATGACTCCTCTTGTTAAGAGTGATTCGAAGACCTGAAAAAAAAGGCGACCCTTGGATGGAGGTTTTGGAGGTACAAGACAGAAAAAAAAATGGTTGGGTGGTCGGGACATGAACTCTATACTCTTCCCGGGGGAAAACACCTTCTCTGACCCAGCTGTCGTCCTGTAGCATCGAGCCAGGCTTGACGAAAGCGGGGAAAGTCGTCCGCCTACTTGTGAGGTTTTTTCCGGGGAAACTAGTTATGAGGAGGAATACCTATGGGTTCTTGACCCCTTATGTTTTAACTGCCGAGAATGAGATTGACAAATTGTGCTCGATTTCTGAGGGGCCTGTGACCGGTCTCTACTCGGTGAGCAACTGCCAGTCTGCGACGGTCTGGAGACCGACCAGCCAAACAAGTTCCGAAAGGATCGAAACCGTGTTTGATGGCGGCGGTTGAAGGGCCGTTTGGCTTGTGTTGGGGAAGGGAAGTACTCTTGCCTTTTTGTAGCATCCGAAATTAATTTGTCTAAATTTTTTCCTCCGAAGAGACGGCCACTGAGGTAAGGAAGCTCGTTAAGAGACTTTTTTGAAGCTGCGTCTGCCTTCCACTCCACAACCATAGAGGCGCGCCTGATTGTAATAGCGTTTGACGCTACTACTGCTGCACAGTTTGCTAAAATCCGAGGCTGTGTGAAGTAGATAATCTGCAGTGACAGAAATTTGTGCTACCTGATCCGATAGTACGGGATCGGCTTCTGTGGTGCGCAAGGCAGTATGTAGATCGCCAGCCCAAGTCCATGTTTGGCCTTAGCTGCCCATACTGAATCAAAGGCTGAAGACAATGACGACCCTACGGTTTCCCAAACACTGATCGAACCATCTGTTCCACCTGGCGTCAGTTTTCGTCTTTAATTGAAGAACTGTCTGTTAAGGAAAGGAGAGTCCGTGCGGCATACAAGACTCCGGAGGGTCCATCTGTCCTCCCAGTCCTGGGTCACAGCTGGCAAAAATGGGTAACGTGCCTCTAATGTTTTATGGTTACCAAATCGTTTTATCCGGATGTGAGCAAATGTTTTTGAAAGGATGTCCTGAAATTCAGAATGATCCGCAAAATATTTGTGCGGTCTTTTTAGCTCTCTTAAAGAGACCTTGTGGTCAGGGGTGTCACAAGGTGGGTCTGACACATCAAGTACTTGATTGATGGAGATAATTAGATCCTCAACGAGAGCCACTGTTTCTGGTGGGTCTAGTTCTAGGCATGCGTCTAAGTCCAGTTCTGAACCTGGGTCATAAAAACCTTTGGAGCCAAGGGAATCGTAGTAGCTTCCCCGATTCGGGGATGCCCTAGAACTACGAGAGGACGCTGGGGAGGGTGTCCTTCGGACCCTTTTGCATCCTGACATGGACTCCGATGAAACAGGGTCAGTAGACCGTCCGTAGTCCGTACTTTCATCCAATGTGGGTTGACCAATGGGCATCGGTGCAGGGAGAGGAGCGACTCTGCAGAGCCTGGAGTAAAATAGAGGATAATTTTCTCTATAGATTGAGCCATAGATTGCGACATAATAACAGCCCATTCGGGTGTAGTATTAGGTGCACTGGACTCTATGGGGGGTTCAGGCACATTAGTAGGAGTGCAGTCCTGGCAGTGTGGGGTAGTACATCCACCAGGCAGAGGAGCCTTACAAAACTTTAACAAGCGGCATAGTAGTAGCTAAAAGCTCTGGTAGTTTTATTGCGTCTTGAGCCTAACATAGTTATAAAGAACCTTTGTGCCTGGACTGCTCCTGTGGGACTGTATACAGAGGAGAGCAGGGAGAGAACACTGCAGCAGTGACAGTTTTCCCTGCTGGCTTCTTGCCACCTGTTATGTGTGCCTCAACTGTAGCCTAGTGGTCCTGTGCCCTCCAGTACCGATGGGAATGTGCTCCTGTAGCACTTCCCGCCAGTGCTGTGCAGGGGGCAGTAATGGCGCCGCTGCTGTGTGGAAGGAGGGGGGGGGAGAGGGTAAAAGGCGCGCAATTGAGTACTCACAAGATGCGAGACGCACCAGAGTAACACTGTTCAGCCCCCTTTTCATAAATGCTGGTCGAGGTCCAACATCATCCTGGAGGGCGGGCTTGGGTTTGGGAGAGGATATGAGCTCATCACTAGGCCAGAAGCTGGGGCCTCGCGTGAATAGCGGGGCCCAGGAGCGGTGGAGGGCCGGCGCGGAGGGATCCGTAAATGGAACCGTGCCTTGGCTATATTTGGATACTGGGTCCATAATGGACTGAGTCTCCGGTGCCATTTTGGTGACAACCAGCTGTAAGCTGGAATCGAGTGTATTCTTTAAGGGGGCCGCTTGAAAATACTGCAGAGCAGCAGAGACATGTAGGGCCCTCCCGCAGACTGAATGGTACCTTGTTGGTGCCTCAACCCCTTGGGGAGGAATATCCCGGTCTGATGCTCCTGTGGTGATCCTTAGAGCTGGTCATGCTGTCAGAGCTCCACTTGTACCCGAGTCCCCATCAGTGATGAGTCGAGGAAGGAGGAAGAGATGTGCTGTGGATATCTCAACATCAACCCAGTACCCCCAACAGTGGGGGGCTGAGGAAGGAGGACGGCATGTGGAAGGGATATCTCGAATTCAACCCAGCACCCCAACAATGGGGTGCCGAGGAAGGAGGATGCCGGGGGTCATCCATGTTTAAGACCTTCGCTGAATCCTCTTGAAGAAGTGTAAAAATCTTGGTGAAAAAAAGAACAATAAAAAATTGTGTGTGCCTCCTAACAACACTAAGAAAAAAAATGGTGAGGCAGTGCCTGCTCCGGGGGTATATACTGCAGAGGAGGAGTCACTGTTAATAATTTGCAGATTTTGCCTAGTGTTGCCTCCTAGTGGACAGCAGCATAACACCCACGGTTCCTGTGTCCTCCAATAAGGCGAAGGAGAAATATTCAATACCCATTAGATATTGGTTAAAAGATATTAGTAAATGCAAATAATGATAATTACCGTATTTTAGACAATAAGATGCTCCCTACCATAATATGCTTGCCAGGGTTAGCAGTACCAAATAGGAAAAACATCTTATATTCCAATGGTTTTTATTGGTTTTAAGTTAGCAGGTATAAGATGACAAGATAATAAACATATCCAATATATTAGTACATTAAATTACATTAAAAATATATCCAAACATCTTCAAGGGGTGCAAATTTTGTACAAATGTAGGAATCCAGTCATCAGAGATTATAGTTGCATGTATCTAAGTAAAAGAAAGGGTAAACATTCTAAGGTTTCAACATCTCAATATGTAAAGATTTGTCAGCCTTTGGGATTCCAATCCAAGTATGTCTTGGTGATAGACTAATATATAATGAGTTAATACTTCGACTAGTCTCCTGGGAAACTATAATACAAGTTTGTGTAGCTGCATCTCCATGCCTATAATAAGAGGAGGGTCATGGACTCTACTAGTGGTAACTAGATTGGTTTATTTTGTTTAGTCTGTTTATTAACAGCTTCTAGTATATTGACTGCTAGACTTCGTTGTAGGCTGATTGTTTAGGTATTGGTCCCTATGGAGTTCCGGTCTCTCAAGCCAATAGGGGAATGGGTATATAGGAGGTTCCAATTTTTCCATTTTCAATTGGTATTTATTAAGGAGATTATTCCGAAGTGAATAGGAGAATTCGAATGCATTGTGGTAAGCAATTTTTTCTATTGTGTCCTTCTATTTTTGGTGGAAGATCGTTTTTCCAGTTCGCTGCGATATTGTTTTTGGCTGCAAGGATGATGTGTATTATTATTGCTCTATGTCGTGTTGGTAGTTGGTCGACACCTACGAGTAGTAAGGCAAACTCCTCTGTTATTTGTATGCGCTCTCTGGTGACACGGTTTATTAATGATTGGATTTTTGACCAATATGTTTTAAGTGTCTTACAATTCCAAAAGACATGCGATAGTGTGCCTGTTCCCGTGCAGTTCCTCCAGCATAGAGGAGAATTTTGTGATTGGATTTGGTGAAGTCTGTATGGAGTAAGATACCATCTGGTGTAGATCTTGTAATGAGTTTTAATCAAATGGGAGCCTCTGATATGCGCATATATACAGGGGCAGAACTACACTGGTACAGCTGGTGCAGCTGCACCAGGGCCCGACCAGCTAGGGGCCCCCTTCAAGCCTGGAGGGGGGCCCCCAACCGACCCCCCGCAAGCCGCGTCAGAGGAGAGGAGGGTCATGCAAGGGAAGCAGAGAGCTTCCTGCTTCCCCTGCCTGATCCCGCCACTCTTCTCTTCTGCCCCTCCGTCCACGGTCCGCCCCTGTATAGATGTTATGGAAGATAGTTTGCATTTGGTCAGTGTTCATTTTCACCTGGATCTACTTCTCCCACGCTTTTAAGTTTGGAGAGTTCATGAAGACCACATCTTGGTTAAAGTTCTGGTAGATTGCTTTGGTCTTCCAGAATGGTGTACTCTGGGGATATTTAAGCATTTGGGTTACATTTTGTAGCAGAGAGAAGTTAATTCTATGCGATTCTATAGTGCATTGAATTTTAGATCAGTTCGTTAGCTTCAGACTGGTTTAGTTTAAATTTTCTTTCTGAGGATTTTCAAAGGGGTAAAAACTTTTTGACTTGTCTAATATATCAGATATTGAATTGATTCCTGCTTCTTTCCACTTTCGTTTTTATTTTGGGAGCAATTATTTCCAAGAACTTCAATGCTTATCCAGTCTGGAGGTGCTGGTGTTAAAGTGAGCAGTAGATGAGTTAAGTAAAGATCTCCATGCTTTAATTGCCTGCTTTCACCAATTGTGTTTTTAGGCGAGAGTTTTCTTTTTGTTGCAGAGGTACGCTTTAGGAAGCATACCCATTTTATTACGTAGGTTCTTTGGTTCTTCAATCCTAGCCAAGCCGGTCTCTCGGTGTTTTTTTTCCACAATTCTGGCACTGATATTGGGGATGGCTAGGCCTCCTTTTTTTTTACTCTTCATGAGCGTCGATTTCGTAACTCTGGGTTTTACTTTGTTCCATACGAAATTAAATAGTTGTGTTTGAAGTTTCTACAACCATTTTTGCCGGCACACAGAGGGAATAGACCTGAATTTGTAGAGGAGCTTGGGGAAGTAGGCAACATTTTGTATGCATTGACTCGACCTAACCATGAGATTTCTACTTAGTTAAAATGTTGTATATCTATTTGGATAGTTTTGTATATATTCCACTAGGTTGACATCAATTATTGAAAGATAAGGGTTTAGTTAAGTATATTGCCTAAATAGCTTATATTCCTCTTTTCCCCAGGCTGTTGTTTCGGACTTAAGGTTGTCTAGTAGTTGGTGGTGTTAGGTTAAAAGCTTAGAAATTGGGTTTTTGTTAGGCTGATTTTGTAATGCGATAACTCAAGAATAGCTGTATGGTGTCTAGTAGATTTCTTCTAGAGTTGAGAGGGTGGGTTTTTTAAAGTAATGAGAATGTCATCTGCGAATAGGGAGATTTTAAATTGTCTTTGATAGAGTGGAATTCCTTTGATTAGAGCATTCATGCGTATTTTTTCTGCAAGGGGTTCAATAAAGAAATCGAAAAGAGTGGGAGGAAAGAGGGCACCCCTGTTCTAGTCCCATTAGTCAGGAGAATTTTATCAGAAAGGCAGTTATTAGTTAACACCCTAGCTGTGGGGGTCGAATAATGGAGCTAATATGCATTCATAATTCCTCCCTTAATACCGAATTTATTCAAGGTTCGAAAAAGGAAATCCCCAATAACTCTGTCGAATGCCTTCTCGCATCAAATGCGACTACAAGGGTTGGGATTCCCTCTTTCTCCACATGTGAAATCAGATTTATAGCCCGTCTTGTTGAGTCCGTTGTGCCTCTACCTGCTACAAAACCCACTTGGGACGGCATAGGGCTATTTTTTGTATTCTAGTCGTGATTTGTTTTGGTTATAATTTTTAAGTCCAAATTTAGCAGGGAGAAGGGGGCTGGTAGCTACGAACGTCTTCTTTGTCTCCTTTGCCTCTATAACTCTTATTAACTCATATTAACTCATATTATCGCTTTCCTGCATCTCAGCTGGTAATTCACTTTGATTGGAATTGAGATCATTGGTGAGTTCTACGAGGAAGGGGTGAGAAATGTTTTGTAGTATAATATTCATTTTGGAGGCCATCCGGTCCCAGGGATTTGTTTTTTCTTTAATGCCTTAATAGTTGTAGGATCTCTGTTTCAGTAAAGGGGGAATTCTTCACTTTCTCTGAAATCCTCTGAATTTCAGATGACTTCTCCTATCTCTATCCTCCCTGTCCGCTATTTTGTCCTTCAAAAATGTAATCTCCTTTTTCATCTTCTCCTGATCAAGTTTTAGGTTTTTTACTATCTTCTTTCAGGTCAAGAACGTCCCTCTCTGTGTGGTCAGTTCTGGTTACAATGGATTTCAAGGGAGAACTTCATTTCATCGAACCTGTTCTGCTAGGTCTTCTTTGAGGGATTGTTTAAAAGATGAAAACGATGAAGAGAACAGCTCTAGGAAGAAGTCATTGTCCGGGGTTTGACTTGAGTCAGAGTGTGGCTGAGGGGTCTCAGCAGATGTCTCTTTCTTCAATTTCTGCCTTAAAGGACTCCTAAAAGAGTTATCCCCCTCCACGGTCTGGTCTTCAGGATATTTATGGTTTTTTTTGGGAGTTGAATGGAGACTCCAATTGTTTGCATTTTATTGTAGCTGGAGATGTTTCATACATCTCGTCTTCTGAGGAGGACTTGCTTATTCCTTTTTGAAATGTAGTTTTTGCCTCTATTAACCTCAACCTCTCTGACTGTTAATCCTTGTGAGGGTAATGTAGTTGTACTTCTAAGGCCCGGTTCACATCACGATTTTGTGCCTGTCCGTGGGATCCGAGTTGAAAGGAGGATCACACGGACAGGCACGGGATCCACACGAATCCCTGCACTCGGATGGCAAATAGCCATCCGATCCGTGTCTGTGCAGGATCCATGTGGATCCTTTCTTCCTGCCTGTCCCTGCTTTTTTCTCAATCTGTCCCTATCTGTCCCTCTTTTTATCTATGCCTCCCTCTCCTTTATGCTTTGCCTCGTCCTCCCCCCTGTGCTCTCGCCTCCGGAATGTGTAAATAAAAAAAAAAATCCTCCCAGAGGATACTTTACCTTCCGACGCCTTCTGCAATGCTGTGACACAGTGTCTTCTGCTGGGTCAAGGACCTCTCCTGATGTCACAGAGCAGGTCACCTGACACATCAGGTGACCGTCTCTGTGACATCACCACAGGATCTTCCCCCAGCAGAAGACACTGTGTCACAGCATTGCAGCAGGCGTCGGAAAGGTTAAAGTATCCTCTGGGAGGATTTTTTTTTTTATTTAACATTCCGGAGGCGGAGAGCACAGGGGGGAGGACGAGGCAAAGCAATAAAGGGAGGGGAGAGCATAGATAGGAAGAGGGGACAAATAGGGACAGACAGGGAAGTTGACAGAGGACAGATAGGGTTAATTATATGTACTGAGCACTGCCTCTGGGCATGCTCAGTACATAAGCACGGGAGCTGACATCGGATCCGAGTTCAGCTCGAATCCGATTGTCCATAGGCTCCTATTACTATCGGGGCTCGGATCAGCTCTGATCCGAGGCTGTCCGATTTCATTCTCGGACACAAAAACGCAGCAGGCTGCGTTTTTGTGTCCGTGATGAAATCGGACAGGATCGGATGGTGCCAAAATCGGATGTCAAAAGGCACACATCCGATCTATCCGAGCCCCATAGGAACCACATGGGATCCGATTTGGATCTGAGTGTATCCGTTTTGAAACGGATACACTCGGAAGCTCCAAAATCGTGATGTGAACCCGGCCTTAGTTGGTCTCTCCGTTATCAGCTACAGTGTCAAAATTGTTTGTTTTGGGAATATTATTGGGCTTAGCTTTTGAAGGCATGTTTGCAGCTCGGTAGTGTGAGGTCTCTCTTAGCAAACTGTTCCTCAGTGGGCGAATGTATTATAGTTTGAAAATTCCAGAGGATTCGGGTATTAGATTGATTATATTTAGTGATAAACTAATAAATACGAAAATATAGTGAAAGGTAGTGGTAATTTAGATAGTACTAGCGCTTAACCACAGGTTCCATAACTCGACTATTAAAATGATAGTGAATTATCTTAAGTACCGTATTATACTCGCGTATAAGCCGAGTTTTTCAGCCCAAAAATTGGGCTGAAAAGTCCCCCTCGGCTTATACGCGAGTATATACCCAGTGGTAGTATACAGCCGCCCGCCCGCCACCCCCATCAGTATACAGGCCCCCCCATCAGGATCCAGGGCCCCCCCCCTTGCTCCGCAAAACCTGCAAAGGAAAATCATTATACTTTCACTGTCCTCTCGCCGCCGGACCGCCGCTGCCATCGCGATCCCCGTCTTCTTCCGGCTTCCTGTGGTCGCTGGCAATGACGTCATTGCCTGCGCCGACCACAGGAAACCGGAAGACGCTGGAAGAAGACGGGGGATTTGCGGATGGCAGCGGCGGGTCCGGCGGCGACAGGGACAGTGATAAGTATAATGATTTTCCTTTGCAGGTTTTGCGGAGCAAGGAGGGGGGCCCCTGGATCCTGATGGGGGGGCCTGTATACTGATGGGGGTGGCGTGGCGGGCGGCTGTATACTACCACTGGGGCTGTTATATACCTCTGGGGCTGCTGTATACTACCACTGGGGCTGCTGTATACTACCACTGGGGCTGCTTGTATACTACCACTGGGGCTGCTGTTATACTACCACTGGGGCTGTTTATACCTTGGGGCTGCTGTATACTACCACTGGGGCTGCTGTATATACCACTGGGGAGGCTGCTGTAACACTGCTGGGGGCCTGTATATACCACTGGGGAGGCTGCTGTATACCACACTGCTGGGGGCTGTATACCTGTGCTGGGGTCCACCCTCGACTTATACACAAGTCATTAGGTTTTCCCAGATTTTGGGGGCAAAAGTAGGGGGGTCGGCTTATACACGGGTCGGCTTATACACGAGTATATACGGTAATTCTTGATGGCCACTATTGTTCTAGAGAGGAATTTTACATAAGATTCAAAATCTGAGATTAGAGTATGCAAGTTTGTTGTAAAGTACAAGCTCTACACGTATTGGTTATCTATCAAACTACAAAATGCAGTACCCTAAAAGATACATATGGTACTGTACTTCTCAATATACTAGCTCTAAACAGCATGAAGAGAGAGCAGGTATGATCAAATGATGGTTAGGAAAATGGAGGGAGGAGAGAAAGAGAAGAAAGCGGGGCAGAGTTGATAGGTAGAGAAAAAGAGAGAGAATGAGGGAAAAGACAAGGAATGAAGAGTTATGCAAAAGGAAGCCACTCTGATGCCTGCGAAGTTCGGGTACGTCGAAGGCCTCCGGCCTCGCTTGATTGAAGCTCTTCTCGGAAACTGTATGATGTTCTTAGCGATGCACAGGCACCAATGGTGGGCCAAAACTAGTTCTCCACAGGGGCAGTTTTTTTTCAGAGATAATCACCTAACTAGCTTTAAATCTCAGCTGGGGGGCAAACAGGACAGGTGAGTCAGAGCCGGAGATCACTGGAAATTGGGTCACTGTTTAGTTCTCCCCTCAGCCTCTGTCTCTCCAATCTCAGAAACACTGTGGCTGGATGGAAACCAGACCTGGAGCAGAAATTTAGTTATTCAGCAGAGGCAAGATGGAGGGAGATGACCTATGTATAAACAGTCTTGGCCTTGTCTCCAGACTTAGATCTTAGAGGGATGCACAGCAAGTAGTGTTCCAAGCAGAATACAAGCTCACAGCCTCCTCTCCCTCTTCCCCCCCTGGAGTGTAGCAAAACTGTATGGGGCTGTGGGACTCTCTGCTTATAATACATGTGCAGAGAAAGCAGAAGGAAAGCGCAGAGCCCAATATCTGCCAGATTATCCCCTGATCAGGGAGCTGTGAGGATGGGGCAAGGCAGGGAATTTAGGTATTTGCCTGCCTCAGCTACTACTGACTTTATTAACTTTTGTGATTTTGCAAGGAGAGCACATGTGAGTCTTGGTGTGGAGTTGCTTGCAGGCTGAAGTTCTTGCAGTGAAGGAGGGAAGGGGGGACTCTTGGCTGAGCTCTCCCTCAGCTCCCAGCTGCAATCCAGTTACTATTACTATTTTGTCAGTCTCTGGAGCTTTATCAGCCTTGCAGCCCTGGATGTGCTAATCCGGGTTGTACTTCACTGATTAAGGCTACTTGTTCTCACAGTCACAAATGCAGATTCAGATTAGATTAGCAGGGCAGCAGGCAGGACGGGTAATAATGGCGGCTGTCTACATAAGCAGCTATGTGCTCCTGTGTGCGGGAGCTCCTCAGTCAGGCAGGGAGCAGCTCACCTTAATGATAGTCTCTGTCAACAATCTTGCTTCCAGGGAGTGTCTGGAGTGACTGCCCAGTGAATCAGCTGCAGTATTGCTAGGGTAGGATGTCACTCGGTCTTCTCACTCAGTAATGGCAGGGTGATACCTTGGTGCTTTCTGCCCTCAGATTTGGGCCGCAGCAAGCTTCTCCAAGGGCCCAAGGCTCAGTCAGGGGGTCCTCATCCGGTTCAGAAGCCAGTCCAGTAGCTTTTTTTGGGACAAATAAGCCTTAAAAAAAGGCTTAAAAACCCATTGCTTTTAAGTGTGCACAGGAGCTCCAGCAGTGTGCTCCTTACATGAAGCTGCAGGACACGCCTCCCTCAAGAATATAACTACTCTATATATATTTATTAAGTCTTCACAAAATATAGCAGAATATAAGTATAGAGACCTGGTACGATACACATTTCAGGGCTTCATAATGTTTTTCAACAAAATGTAGAATCTTACCCTTGACACACCCACAATTTTTTCTGAGCAGCCCTCAAAGGATTAACTATCATATCCGCCTCCGCCTTACTCAGTTCATCCCTGACTGCCTGGTCAACCCTCTTGGTTTGTGTTTTGCCCCTCACTATGTCTCTAATAAAGAGCACCCTCAAATAGCTTTGTATGGCATCCCAAACTATATGCGTTGCCGCACTCTCATCATTCATCTGGAAGAGCAACGCTATCTTCCTTTTAATGTTTCCAATGTCAATACCTTTCAACCATTCTGGGTGTACCTGCCACCCCCTTTTTTGACCCCTTGCATCCCCAAGTTGAATAGAAACTTCCAGAGAACTGTAATCAGAAAATCACCCGCAGGAAATACTCCACACCCCTCTCATCCTATCCATACCACTATTGCCTAGTGCCAAATCTATGCGAGACAGTGTGTTATGCGTCGAGGAGTAACATGAGAAACACTTCTGATCACCATTCCGAATTCTCCACAAAACCTATCAGGCCAATCTCACCAATATAATTGCCAAATGGGGTCAGTCTATCACAACTATCGTCCACAGTCCCCTGTCTAACCCTATCCCAATAGTCGTTCATGACATTATTCACATCCCCCATTATCAATAGTGGAGCCCCGTATTCCTTCTTGACAACTCCAATTTGTCCTAAATTTTCTTTCTGGAATATGGAGGTGGTATATACAGGGCCACAATCATCATACGTTGTCCAAACAGTTTACACACTGTAAATACTAACTGTCCTTCCTTGTCATATATGAACTTCAGTCTGCTCATAATGAGCATGAGCATGTATCAGCACCGAGTTCCCCTCGAGTACGTCGAGTTACGTGGAATGATAAGCTTTTGTAATCAATTTCTTTTCTATCAAATTAACTTTATCACCAACCAAATGTGTCTCTTGTAAGCACATGATGGACGGGTTACATGTTTTAACATGACTCAGAAACTGCCGCTCTCTTAGCACTGTCCGACAGCCCCTGTACATTCCAGCTAAGTATTTTTAGCCTACTGCCCATTCTGAATCGTTACAATCCCTGTCACATGGCAGTCTCTTCCCGTCACCTCCCCCATAGTCATCACAAACAGCAGCCCCAATACAGCCGTACCCCAAAAACTCACGCCCTTCCCCACACCCCCCTAGCAACTCCCTCCCCATATACTTCTCACTCTTACAGAAGAGAGTGGGTGTAAGGTAAACCTAATAGCTGATCAAGCGTCACATATGTTAACACTTATTTAAAACCTCTATAAGCTTCCACAGTTGTTAATCACATTATGAGTCCTTAGACTTAAAGGGAACCTGTCACCCCAAATAAGCTTTCTAAAATATCAATACCTGCCCCTGCAGCCTTAGAATACATTGTAACATATCCCTGCCTCATCTTTTGTTATAATCTACAAGAACTATAATGTAGTTTGCAAACTTACGAAAATATTGTCAGAGGGGCGTTCCTGAAGGCATTTTGACTGGTAGGCGGGTCCCCTTGTGCCGCGCTACCCATGCCTCGTTGCTGATTACAGATTATATGAGGATACAAAGTCTGCATAACAAGAATATTCATAAACTCATGGAATAAAACCTACAATTTTACAGGTAAAGGTGTATGTAGGTTAGGTGTATAATAATAATAATAATAATAATTTGAGACAAACTAATATTGTTTTAATAAATTTCAATAGCTAAGAAAATTAATCCAGCAAACAAAAGTAATATAGAAAGAAACCCTATATTAAGGTAAGGGGCGAATAATCATAAAAAAAAAGCAAATGAGCCGCGAGATGGAAGAGTGTTACCCCCCTTCCATGAGCGACTTGACGAATAAGATAAACGAACTTTTCTGTAACGAATATTATCTTGCCTTAGATAGGGGCACTAAAAGATATGTGGCAGAGGCGTGGAGGATGTGGGCAGAACACCCGTTGGCTATGCAGATCCCCCTGTGAGGGTCTGCGAAATTAGTGATCCTTTGAGGTACTTGGGTGCTTGAGTGTTTAGCGATATATGAATGACACTTAACTACGCCGCACACATCGTGACTACCACCTCCGGGCGTCCCCTGGGGCGCTTGGTGCTTGATGACATTCCCTCTTTTAACACAGCTCTGGTCTTTAATGGAAAGATTACATTTTTCTAATTTCCTTTCTATCTCTCTTTCATCTATTATCTTCTTCATAGTACTGTTATATTCTAAATGTAGACAAACCTATACTTGGACGAGACAAGCTTTTCCCTTTTTTTTTTTTTTTTTTTTTTTTTTTTTATACTGATTAAGGAATAACCACCAAAACTTATTGGTGATCTACAATACACGTTGTATAAACGGTATCCTAGCAGTGTCCACCACTCTGGATGTTGAGTCCATTCTATTAGCGTTGGACTTCCTTCCTCAGCTCGGTTCCAAGATATTGACTTGACTTCTGTTTTTTACGATGTAAACCCTCTGTATTGTCTTGATTCTGAAATGTTGTTTAATTTTAATTTTGAAACTTCTAATAAAAACCTATTTATGGAAAAAAAAGCAAATGGTAATTGAATATATCTTTAAAGGAACCATCATATAGAGTGAAGAATTTTGACCCATAAAAGAACAGTATTGAAGAATAATAATAAGAAGCATCTTATTAGTAGCTATGCTAAGTTTAAAAAAAATTCATAAGGATTTAATTAATTATACAAAGAGCTTTAACACTTCTGATATTATGATTTTAATAATGTTATGAATGTTTATTAATTTTATTAACAAAGATTAGCACATTATTAAATTAGTAAGCCACTGAATAGAGGTTTATGTTGCGCTGGGCCCTTAGAAATATATAACAAAATATCATAAAAAGAGGGGATAAACACGGTGTTCCCCTTGCAGCCTTCTAGCAGCAATACCACGTGAGTGATACCTAAAAAGACTAGCTCCAGTGTATAACAAATTTTATTTAAGCGGCTCCTAAATTGTCTGATTTATACATAAGGATGAATATCCATCTCATGGAAAAGATGACTGCCAATCTACATAATACTATGGACAAAGTCGATAAAATCTGGAGATTTTGGACTATGTTCCGGGAAGGCTTCCATTTGTGACGGTTAAAAATATGAACCTGCCATGCTTACTTCTCTCCGCAGGAGTACTCCCTGAGTTGCTGTGAATCCAAGATGCCTAAACTTTCCCTAATGTGAGATATTCTGAAACCCTAAAGCGGCCGTCACATGGTTCAATATCGCTAGCGATATTGTTAGCGATCACGTGCACGCGCGCGATCGCTAACAATATCGCTCACATCGTTGGTGAGCTGTCACACAGGCAGACTCACCAGCGATGTGGACCAGCGAAATCGCTGGTAACTATGGTACACATCGGGTTACTAGGCGCCGCGCGGCGCTTAGTAACCCGACGTTTACCATAGATACCATCTCCCAGCATAGGCTCTGCCGCTGGGAGATCGTTCATCGTGGTGTCACACACCACGATGAAGCAGATTGAACAAGCGATGATCGCTTGATATGAGCTCCGGCTCTCATATCTGCGATGTAACGATCAAGCGATTTTACATTGTAAAATCGCTTGATTGCACGCAGCGATGCACAAACGATATCGCTTAAGCGATCAAAAAGGAGATCGCTTAAACGATATCGTTTCCAATATTGAACCGTGTGACGGCCGCCTTACAGATATCTCACTATTACATTTAAGATGAGAACCTCTCACCCTCTCCCCTCTTTTTTTTTCTTTTATATACTTATCTACAGTCTGACCATATGTTATAGAACATGTTCTGTTCTTTGTTGATATGTCATAGGAAAATATTGTTAAAAACGAAGTTGAGAAAAAAAATCTGTATGTATACCCAAGTGAGTCAACCAGTACACACCAAATCTGGAAACATGTGGAAGGGACCTGGGTTCAGATTTCGATCAACACATGCTTTAATCTGATCGAGAGCATTCCCAGGATTCAGGCAATGTTGAACGCTAAAGGTGGATTTACAAAATACTAGCAAAATAATACAACATTTTGATATTTAGAAGCAAAAAGGTAACAATGCAGTGACATGACAATAATCTGCATAACTAATCATATGCTAAGTAGTTGCATATCAAATTTATGTATTAGGTAGCCAAGACGATTGTCTAGAAAATGATGATAGTCTCATGTTCGAAGCTGTATTGGATGGTGAGATATGGAGTCTGAAATTAAAAACAATGTTACAGTTTTGCTAGTCAGTGTATACACATACAGCACTGTTATATATATTACATTTCAAGGGGAAGGTTCTTCAGCTGCTCACTCAGGATGTGCAGTCACTGTGCAAATCCTGGTACCTTCCTCTTCTGCCCTGCACCGATCACATAAATCAGTGTGGGGCAGGAGGAGAAAGTTCTCTCAGTGATCAGGAAGAACGCAGTCACAGAATTCTCCATCATTACAGAAAGCTGCCTGCAGACTGTAAGCGGCACTCGTTATTAGCAAGATTATTTTTGTTAAAAGTACATCTTATAACCCAAAAAATACATTAAAGAGGACCTGTCACCAAACCGGGCATGGTGATGTAATTACAGCATATCTGCAGCATCCAGACAAGGGGTCCCCCAGCCCTGTACCCCGAGATAATACAGTTAGAAAACTTACATGCTCCAGCCACTAAGGAGGTGGCTAGGGGCTGCAGCCAAGGGCAGATTCACACCCCCTGCCTGTGTAATCTGCCCACTGCTGCCAATCATTCTCTCCCTGTCTGCAGCATTTAAACTGAGGTTTTTTTCTCTCTCCCAGAAAGTCTGTTAGCCCGCCCCCCTGAGGGGCAGGGCTAAACGGGAGAGAAAAAAAAACTCTGTTTAAATGCTGCAGACAGGGAGAGAATGATTGGCAGCGGTGGGCAGATTACACTGGCAGGGGGTGTGAATCTGCCCTTGGCTGCAGCCTCTAGCCACCTCCTTAGTGGCTGTAGCATGAAAGTTTTCTAACTGTATTATCTCGGGGTACAGGGCTGGGGGACCCCTTGTCTGGATGCTGCAGACATGCTGCATCCAGTGCTGTAATTAGATCACCATGCCTGGTTTGGTGACAGGTCCTCTTTAAGTTCTAAAGTAATTTCCTTTTCTTATTCAATTATACGACAGCATAGTAAATGTTTTTTTTCTACAACTTGTCAATAAAATAGATCATTTCTCTCCTTGAGAGTAATTTTTGACGATAAGCAAAAAATATGATTTTCCAATGATTCAAATTTCAAAATCTAGATAGGAATATGGCTTTGCCCCTGTGTGTATTCTCTGGTGTACCAAAAGATCAGATTTCTGGTTAAAATATTTGCCACATTCTGAACATAAAAAAGGCTTTCCCCATATGTGCGTTGTCTCATGCGTAACAAGGTGTGATTTAGATGCAAAACATTTCCCACATTGTGAACATGTAAAAGAAGGCTTCTCCCCTGTGTGACATTTCATGTGTGTAACAAAAGTTGATTTGTGTGCATAACATTTCCCACATTCTGAACATGAAAAAGGCTTCTCCCCTGTGTGACTTCTCTTGTGTGGAACAAGATCTGATTTACATGCAAAACATTTCCCACATTCTGAACATGAAAAAGGCTTCTCCCCTATGTGAGTTCTCTGGTGAATAACAAAAGACGATTTCTCAATAAAATGTTTCCCACATTCTGAACATGAAAAAGGCCCTGTGTGACATCTCTTGTGTGAATTAAGACGTGATTTATGTGCAAAACATTTCCCACATTGTGAACATGAAAAAGGCTTTTCCCCTGTGTGACGTCTCTTGTGTATAACAAGACTTGCTTTGTGTGGAAAACATTTCCCACATTCTGAACATGAAAAAGGCTTTTCGCCTGTGTGACTTCTCATGTGTGCAAGAAGACGTGATTTACGAGCAAAACAATTCCCACACTGTGAACATGAAAAAGGCTTCTCTACTTTGTGATCCTTCATGTGCTTAACAAAATTTGATTTATACGCAAAACATTTCCCACATTCTGAACATGAAAAAGGCTTCTCCCCTTTGTGACTTTTCATGTGTTTAACAAAATTTGATTTATACGCAAAACATTTCCCACATTCTGAACATGAAAAAGGCTTCTCCACTGTGTGAATTCTCTTGTGTATAACAAGATTTGATTTATGTGCATAGCATTTGCCACATTCTGAACATGAAAAAGGCTTCTCCCCTGTGTGACTTCTGTTGTGTGTAACAAGATTTAATTTCTTTGTAAAACATTTTCCACATTTTGAACAAGAATTATATATTCTCCTCAGTATGAATTCTCTCATGCCTAACAAGACCACATTTTTGGTTACAGTAACTCCCACACTTGGAACAAGGAAATCTCTTCTCCACTGTGTGAAGTTTTTGATGCGAAACAAAAGATGTGTCATGGGGAAAACTGTTTCTATATTCTGAATGTGAAATTGACTTCTTTGCTTTAAGAGCAGTTAGTTTTTTAATGCATCTTTTGTGACTTCTATTCATCAAAGTAGTCTTTAATTTATCAGAGAGGACCTGTTTCATAACATTAGATGATAGATCTTTGCTGTGAAGAGCTGATGGTGTATCTGAAGTAATGGCATTCACTTCAATTGTATCCTGTGTGGTTTCAAGTTCCTCTGATTTAAAACTTGAAGATGGCAGATGTCCCTCTGATCTCCTCTCACCATCATCTGCCAAAAATAAAATCAATTATCATTAGTAAACAAAATAACTATAAAAATGTATTTTTATACATTTCTACTTATAACTTTCCATTTCAATGGACATTTTGTAGCAATATTAAATCATTAAATAAGATAATGACAGTTCAGTGTAATAGAAGACCTCAGGATGAACCAGTAGAGCGTGGTGTTCAACTGTTTATTCTGCCTCTAAAATATTGTAATAAGAGGCCACAAAAAATATTATGTTTGCGAAAATGACATTGATAAAAACTTCTACCCAACTTGCAAAAAAAAAGTCCCTACTCAGTTCCATCATCTCTCAATGGAAAATCAGAGGGTTTCTTCATTATTAGTAGCTCAAACGCTACATGCAACATGGCTTCCATAAACTAATCCAGCAAAATCTGCTCTCACAAAGTAAAATCTCCCCCTAGTTTCTCAGTCTTTCATTGTGCTCAAACCACATTTAGCATCCATTTGGCATTACTGAAGTGAGAAGAATCCACTGAATTTACGACTTGAGTATAGGCCGGGTTACACATGGCGATGTGCCAGCGACCCGAGCAACGATGGGGATCGCTGGCACATCGCTATCTGATCGCTGGTGAGCTGTCACACAGGCAGACTCAGCAGTGATCACCCAGTCTACGCCAGATACTCGATGGTCGCTATGATTTTTCAGGGTGTCGGGCGCAGACTGGGGATCGTTGGTCGTTGCCCCCGTCACACTTGCCGATGCATGCGTGACAGCGGCAGACCAGCAACCGAAAAATGGTCCTGGCCATTCCGCAACAATCAGCGATTAGCGAGCTGATCGTTGCGGGAAGTCACACACAGCGACGTCGCTACAACGGCACAAAAGCAGTGACGTTGCAGCTATATCGTTAACGATATCGCTGCGTGTAACGGGCCCTTATCTCCTGAAGCACAATCTGGGCACTAAGTTGGCTAAAAAAAAAGGCATATTTGCAATTTTCACTCTCCAACATCCACCACGTGGTAATTTCTGGAAAGTGCCTGTGGAGTCAGAATAGTCCCTACTCCCATAGATGAATTCACTGACTGTTTATTAGTTCCAAAATGAGGTCACTTTATGGGGTCTTCTTCTGCTTTAGTTTGCTGCCATTCTGTCACATTCAGCAAATGATGTCACATCCCCTGTGGGATCTGCTTATGTGACGTCTGCTTCTGTCATCAGGCAGCATTATAGGAGGTATCAGAAATAGAGGCTCGGGGGGAAGGGGGGTTGGGGGGAAGTTGTAGGCTATGTCCAGTCAAAAATATAATCTGGCTGGGACCAGTAATGTCATTCAGTCCTGAAGTATGAGTGTGATCTCCTCTAGCCTTGCTATCATCTGCTTCAGTCCTCTATGCTCAGTTTCAGGCTTTTGTATTTGTTTACTGTTATAACCTTGACCTGTTTACCGACTACCCACCATCCCCTTGCAGCCCCAAAAATTCCCATGCAATACCCCCCCGTCTTATTTTAGGGTAGACAGGGTAATCTTGCGTCTCCTGATTTTTTTTTTTAAACTATTTTTATTGAGTTTCCACATGAAGAAAAAAAACAAACCAATGCACAATGTTATGAAATTGCTTACATTTTCAATTTCTTATTACTTGTCGGTGTATCTTCTCTGAATGGACTGCAACTAAACCTGTTTTCATACCTTTTCCCTGAACAGATTAAAACCCCTCCCTCACCCCCTCCCCTCCCTGTGTGCATTATTAAACATACATAATTCTTATTGAATCGGAGTGTGTCCACCAATACATTGCAACAGCTACCATTGTGTGTTTTCAAACTGCATCCTGAGTCTATTTATCGTCTAATGTTGGAATGAAAAGCGACCAAGTAGCAAAACATTTCTCAGTCAGCTTTTCTTTATTGGTCAGTTTCCAACCAGTCCATTTTAAATAAAAAAAGAACCTTTGTCAGGATCAAAGATCTCGACGGAACATTCGGATACATCCGCTGGTAGAAGATAGCCCAAATCACCAATACATCCTTCATATGTTTAGGCAATGATTTCTGGGGTTCCTCCAAGATATTGAAAATTGCCCACTTGGGAGTAAGAGGAAATTCTAACCCATGAGTGTTTTGCAATTCAGAGTGTATATCATGCCACAGCTTTTGAACTGCAGGACAGCTCCACATATGATGACATATGTCAGTGTTAGGCAATCCACATTTTGCATATTGATAGGAGCTCATGGGTGACATTTTGGACTGAATATACGGGGTGATATATGCCCTGTGCATAAGCAATAAAGCCATATCTGTATAGCTGCTATATAAGATAATTTGTCTATCTTAAGCGGCCGTCACACTCATCCATATCGTGAACGATATTGTAAGCGATCACGTGCACGCGCGATTGCTAACAATATCGTTCACATCGCTGGTGAGCTGTCACACAGACAGACTCACCAGCGATGTGGGCAGCAGCGATATCGCTGGTAACTATGGTACACATCGGGTTACTAGGCGCCGCGCGGCGCTTAGTAACCCGACGTTTACCATAGATACCATCTCCCAGCACAGGCTCTGCCGCTGGGAGATCGTTCATCGTGGTGTCACACACCACGATGAAGCAGATTGAACAAGCGATTATCGCTTGATATGAGCTCCGGCTCTCATATCTGCGATGTAACGATCAAGCGATTTTACATTGTAAAATCGCTTGATTACACGCAACGATGCACAAACGATATCGCTTAAGCGATCAAAAAGCAGATCACTTAAACGATATCGGGCTTAAAATGGTAGCGTGTGACGGACGCTTTACTGGGCCCTGTGTCGTCCTCCTCCCATGCCCAATCTCGACAGAGTATATGTTACTAGTTGATATTAACTGGGATCTACCTGCTCTAAGGAAGGCGTCTAATTTATCTCCTTTACTCATCCCTTGCCTACTATTAACATATTTTAGAGCCAACCTACGTCCTTGGAGGAATAGAAATGGTCTGTATCTAAAGATGAGAAGCGTCTCCTGATTTTATATTTTTACTGTCCCCTCCTGGTTTTGACTTGGCTACCTAAATATTCTTCTAGCCATCTCGCACCACTGAATAGCAACTAACTCCGTAGCCCCAGCCAAGGGGTCCCTGTGTAAGTACAGACCCATGAATAGGGGTTAAAGGGTGAAGGGCAAGACAATCCCTGGGATCTAGAGTGGAGTAGATAGTGTCCAGCCTGTTTGTGATAGCCATCTTTGAGCGGCCAGGTGACCACAAACAGCGCTCCCATTACATTGGGCCTGGACACTATTCCAGTAAATTCACTGTTCTAATCCCTAATTGGCGCTCCTTCCATTCTGAGCTCTGCCATGTGCCCAGATAGTAGTGAACAACTGTATATCGGGCATTGTCAGAATCAGAAGTTGGAAAATAATTTGTAAGGTCGATTTGTTTACTTCTACGCTTTATGGAAACTAAAAAATTGTGACTACATCAACATTTTAGTTAATAATAATTTTTGCATTCCACTTGATTTAAATTCCTGAATGTGATCTCTGATACAGTGATACTAAAAAGAAACAATATTCTAAGATCTAAGCCAATCGAAGCAATTTCAAAACTGATTTGTTACCCAAAAAATAAGTTTTTTAGATTTAAACTGAACATAAAATCACTTGTTGCTAAAACTGTAAGCCTTCTATTAACCTGAAGAATTAAAAGACTGTTGGAAAACATGGTGCCGAGCTAAAGTAGCAATACAGTAAATGTTATTTATTAACTATGTTGTGCAGTATCACAGGTTTAAGCAGGGCTGTGGAGTCGGTAAACCGAACCTCTAACTCCGACTCCTCAATTACCCTGACTACGACTACGATCCCTCATACATGGCTCATGTTTAAGTGATCAATTTATTGCAGTACAATGGTAACATAAGACTGTAATCATTATTATGATAAAATAATCAAGATATTTAGATATAATATTATTCACAATAATATTCAGCACATTCTTTATTGAATTTATTTTTCGGAGTCGGTCCATTCTAGACTCCACCAAGAAAGGCTCCGACTCCACAGCCCTGGTTTTAAGAGCATACAAACGTGAATATTGAAACTTACACATTTTTGTAAATTCTCCATTATTTTCAAAAAATAAATGCAAAATATATCAATCTACAATTACCAGAAATTCAATGTATTAGAGAAAAAAAAATCTCAGAATTACTGGAACCAGAAGAAACATTTAAAGTCATCCGCACATAGAGAAAATGGGATAAATGGAGCCTTGATAGGAACAGAAAAACTGGCTACAGGAAGGGGTTAAACCAGAGTAGTTTTAGCACTAACTACTGTAGTCAAAAACTGTGACATTAGACAATAACAGATCTACTGAAATGATCCAGCTCAAACGTCTTAATTAGTAAAAAATTAGTAAGTAATAGTGAAACATCTCTGAAGTAATTAGAGGATGGGGCTCGGTGGCTCTTGGTGATCTAAACTATCTTAGGGGTAATATTTTCTGTTTGACAAGTTATTTTTTAACCTTCTTTATTCAATGAAATACAGTGCATTTCAGTCAGTTACTTTTTGGACATGCAGTTAACTAATGGCAGACACGGAACTAAATAAGGAACATGCCTCTGACTGTGGTGCCCACCTGGCTAAAGCTAGAGCAGGAATACAGTGCAGTGCCCACTTCTCCCTTTCCACCACTCCCCAGGTGAAGCATTAATTTGGTTTCCAATTAGCCAATAGGATAAGGTGGGGTAAACAGCCACACATACAGGTGCCCGGCGTCAGTGACTTTCTCTTTCCCTCCTGTGGACCCCCAGAAGTTTTGCCCCTGCAGCTATGTCTGACCCCTGGATGGAGGCCTTGCGGCTGAGCACTGGCTTCAAGCCCTTATTTCTGGCCTCAGCACTCAGCTCTCCTTGGCCTCTCCTAACCCCCTGCCTGCACCTTTAGCCATGCCCTGGTCACCGCTCCACTCTCCCGGAGTGCTGCCCACTCCTGCTCCCCCTAACCTCTGCTTCTCGCATGCATATCTTCCGCAAAGCATGTTAGCTTAACCTCTCTTTCCCCCCTCACCTTAATGCCTATAAAGTCATCAGATTCTATCAGGTGGTGGGCAAGTGCTCTAAGCCAGATCAAAGCAAGCAACCTTGTCGGATGCTTTTTTTAGAGTTGAAAGGTGTTCGATAGGATAGGGGTATAGAGATTTTTGCCATAGGATTCGGGTGGTGCGTGCGGTCCGATCAGGGATGGTAGTTTGTTACCAACTTATCTACTAATATTTTAGACAGGATTTTTACGTCTTGATTTATTAACGAGGTCTATATGAGCCCAGATCTGTATTATCCTTTCCTTGTTTCTGTATCAGTTTTATGAGGTCTGTGTTTCCAGATTTCAATAATTTTTTGTTTGAATTGTGTGGCTAAATACTGTATAAGCCGACCGAGTATAAGCCAAGGCCCCATATTGTACCCCCAAAAACTGTGGAAACTTATTGTCTCAAGTATAAGCCAGGGGTGGGAAATGCAGCAGCTCTCCATCCTGGTATATAACCCCTCACACTGGTATATAGCGCCACCATCACTGGTATATAGCACCCTCCATCACTGGTATATAGCGCCTCCATCACTGGTATATAGCCCCCTCCATACTGGTATATAGCACCCCACCACTGGCATGCAGCGCCCCAACACTGGCATATACAGCACCATCAATGGTATATAGTACTCCATCACAGTATATGCCCCCTTCACTGGTATATAGCACCTCCATCACAGTATATGCCCCCATCACTGGTATATAGCCCTCATTACTGGTATATACTCATCATTACTATATAGCCCCCCATCACAGTATAGGCCCCCTATCACTGGTACATGGGCCCCCTCAACACACTGCTACATAGGTCCCCATCACTGATACATGGGCCCCATGCTGGCGCTCACAATAAAATAAACCACTGAACTCACCCTCCGATGCTTCTCTACAGGCTCCGTGGCGTCGCCGCGCTTTCTGCTTGTCCTCGGCATCTATAGTGACCGCCACAGCAGCGATGACGTCACTGATGCTCCGGTCACATGATTAGATTTGCTGGCAACAAGCAAGAAGACCGGAGGGAGGACGCCACGGAGCCTGCAGAGAAATGTCAGAGGGTGAGTTAAAAGATTCCTGTCACCTCCAGAACACCTCCTAAGCTACCAAAACATGTCCCTGCAGCATCCTATCACAAATTTCCCACACTCCTTTTGTCTCCTAAAATCATCCTGTGAAAGTGTTTAAAAACGTTTTAATACTCACTCATTAGTGATTATAATTAGCAGGGGCATATTCTTTAGTCACCAGGGCGGCTGTTTTGCAGGCTCCAGGATCCACCCTCTCTCTGTCTGTGTGCCTTGCTTGTGCAGGCTTTACCCTCCCCCTCTCTATCACTCACAGAATGCAAATCATTAGTCCTGCCTTCAGCTGCACATCACAGCAGCACAGAGAGAAAGAGCGTGGATCCTCGAGGCTGCAAAACAACATGTCTGGTGACTAAAGAATATAGCCCCTGCTAATTATAATCACTAATGAGTAAGTAGTAAAACGTTTTTCTCCACTTTCACAGGATGCTTTTAGGAGACAAAAGGAGTGTGAGATTAGTGATAGGATGCTGCAGGGACATGTTTTGCTAGCTTAGGAGCGTTTTGGAGGTGACAGGATCCCTTTAAACCTTTTTTTTAATTTTTTTATAGTAAGCACCAGGAGCGGGCCACATACTGTGATGGCGGGTGTACACTTAGCGTAGTGTAATGTAATGTGCACCGCTTTCCCGCCGATCATGGACAGGCGAATGCAGTGCATATTACATTACACTAATGAGCGGGACCGCGGGACCTCCCACTCCTTCTACAGCCTTCTCCTGCCTCCTCCAGCCCTGGTCTCTGCCTTCCCCACTGACACTGAACATTGATTGAGTATAGGTCACAAATTGTGCTGAAAAACTTGGCTTATACTCAAGTTATATGGTAACTTTTTAGTGTTGGGGAGATCTCATTGCCTACAAATTTATACAATTCTGCCATTAGACCATCTGGGCCTGGCACTTTGTTGTTATGTACAGAGTGATTGTTCTCTATCTCCTCCTCCACCGAGTTATCTCTCTCTAAATCCATCATTTTAGGGAGTTTTAGATTTTTAGGAAATTTTCCCCTTGCCTTTCTCTGTTGCAGATCTTTTGTATATTTTTGCATATATCTTCCAGTTTCCTCATTTATCTTTTTTTAGGGCCCTTTTGGGTGATTTCCCTCAGTCTTAATGTTGGAAATAAAGGTGCTCATTGTATTCCCGTTTGCCAATTTTGCTAATAGTGTTCCTTTGCTTTGTTGCTATTTCTGAAAAACCTGTCTGTATTTTGTTGTCCGGTTATTTGCTCCTTTCTATGTAACCACAGCTCAAATTAGTTTTAGGTTTTAACCATTTATCCGACTGAGCAGTGAGGGATCACTAATATAATTGTGTAAGCTGTCTTGTCTTCTTGTTGGCTTCCTTTTATGCTTCTCGTTTCTTTTTTGCATTGATGTATCCTGTTATTCTATCTCGCATGACCGCCTTCCCTGCATCCCAACATAAATGTGGATCGTCCTCGTGCTCTTCATTATCCTGACGATATTCTAACCACCATCCCTTCAGGTTTGCCCGAAAATTTTCGTCCTGTGCTAGAAAGGTGGTAAATCTCCGCAGTACGTCCGTAACCTTTGGGAAGATATCAGTTAATGAGAGTACTAGTGGTGATTGATCTGAAATGAGCAAGTCTTTTATCTCTGTTTCATTGGCTCTTGTCGTTATTTATTTTATTCAGAACTTTGAAATTCTTTAGGATCAAATATATAATGGAGTTTATGACATGGAGTGATGCCATGAAACCAGAGCTAGAGCCATGCTAATATATTCTCCTGCAGACGTGAAGTAATGTATATTACAGCCATCAACCACACAAAGCTTAGAGATATATCATGCTGTAGGTGTAATGTTTTCTGTGTGGTTTATCTTAATTTTCTTTAAAGTTAGTTGATTTTAAAATAAATTAATGTCAGGATAAATGAAAATCTGTTGTTATTGTACAGAAATTTACACTTGTCTCTCACTGCACATTTAATGTTGTCGATCATAAATGCTAGGATTGGCCAGAAAGACTGGACCTGGTCTTGTAGGGACCATTGGATCACGTTCAGCAGCACAGAAGGGAGAGAAGGGGATTCATCCAATAAGATACCCGGATTCTAGGAAGGTAACATCACCATTACCCTCGGCTTTCTCTTAGAGGTCCATCATAAATATGTTTCTTCAAGTGATTTTCTAACTTGTACATTCTACCTATCCTGTTAATTGGCTTTGAAAACCTTACAGACCTGGACAGGTAAGGATCAGCATCATCTAATTCCAGGAGGTAAATAGATTCTCCAGGATGAAAGGTCTATAGAGAAAGGGCCCTCAATGCCCAAATTAACTTCAACAGAGTCAGGGGGAGGGGAATGTTGTGATCCAGCAGAAAAAGGGTGATCACACAATTGCTATGTGGCCGGATGTCACCACCGATAAAGCAGCCACAGCCGGTGACTGAGAAGAATCTGTGACTTCTCTGCATTTAGTGGTTACTACTCACCTGTGTATTCATATGTAGGAATCTCCTCTTTACACCGCTCATCACCCCTCACATATGTCTCTGTAGTATTAATATGGGGCAGATCATCATCACCCCTCACATATGTCTTTGTAGTATTAATATGGGGCAGATCATCATCACCCCTCACATATGTCTCTGTAGTATTAATATGGGGCAGATCATCATCACCCCTCACATATGTCTCTGTAGTATTAATATGGGGCAGATCTTCACCCTGAAACAAAGATTGTAAAAGTCACAGACAGATGGAGAAGTCCCATCTATGATCAGCTGTAATCTGCCATCTCCACCGTTCTCATTACACAAGTATAAAACATAGAATACTGGAGGATAAAACAAGACTGAGCACAAGACCTTCACAGCCGTCTACACATCATAGGGAGATCTCATCACACCTTCTCTCCATCTACCTGATCATCCGGAGGAACATCGGGATCTTCTTGTTTACAGTCCTGTGGGAGAAGAGGACGGGGACATCTCTCTGGTGTTATCCTCTTACTGGATAGACCTGGAGGAGACACATACAGGGACTGAATTCATTCTTTACATACAGATCATTATAGGCCGTGTGTATTTAGTCCTGTCTATTACCTGGTGATGTGAGGGGCGGCCGGGGATCCTCCATCATGACTATGTCCTTGTACAGATCTTTGTGTCCTTCTAAATACTCCCACTCCTCCATGGAGAAATAGACGGTGACGTCCTGACACCTTATAGGAACCTGACACATACAATGATACCATTGTCATCTTTCCCCGATCCCTTCATAGCGTTACTGTATAATGTCCCAGCAGCAGCAGCATTCCCAGCAGTGTCACCTCTCCAGTCAGCAGCTCAATCATCTTGTAGGTGAGTTGTAGGATCTTCTGGTCATTGATGTCCTCATGTATCAGGGGGTGAGGTGGAGGCCCCGTGATTGGGCTCAGGGCTCTTCCCTCAGACACAGGGTCCTGACAGCACAGATCACTAGAGCTCTTCACTACTGTGTAATCCTGGTTATGGAGAGACACATTAATAAATCTCCAGTCTCCAGACATTTCCAGAGTCCTCACCTCTCCAGTTCTGTCATCTGTTATTCTGTCCATAGATAAGAATGATGTCATGTGACATTGTCATCACAATCTCTCACCTCTCCAGTAACAAGGAAGAGGATCTCTAGGGTGAGGTGGAAGATCCTCTCCGCCATCTTGTCCCTGTCCAGATCCATCCTTGATGGTCAATCAGGAGAATTCTCTTGTATAGAAGATGTGAGAGGATCCGATATTGTAGGGACCTGAATGGGGAGAAGATGACGATGTAACATCATAAAGATCCTGTGTAATAATACAATGACTGGAGATAATAAGGGGAAACATATCAGGAGATAGAACGTGTAGAACATAGAGAAATAGAGAGAACATAGAGCTCCACCTGCAGAGCCGCACACCTAATATATGGCTGCTCTGTGCTTACAGGACCTGTGATGATGTCACATGGAGGGGAGGAGTCAGGGGTCACATGATCAGCTCCTCAGTGTATGTGCTGTAGTCATGGTGATGGATGAGGTGAAGCTGGGACAGAGGTTCCTTGTTCCTTTCAGGATCAGCGGTATGGTGAGCTCTGCGCTCTGCTGTCTAAAGCTGCCTAGGACGATGAAGTTAGGGCCCTTTCACATCAGCGTTTTTTTAAATTTGCGGCAGATGCGGTGAAAAAACCGCATCTGCCGCAATTGCCGCATAACCGATGCACTTGCGGCGCGGTTGCAGTAATCCCCATAGAAAGTATAGGCGTACTTGCGGCAGGTGCGGCAAGTGCGGTCTTGCACTTGCGGCAGGTGCGGTAGCGAAAAAAACCGCACTTGCCGCAAGTTACACCTATACTTTCTATGGGGATTACGCAACCGCGCCGCAAGTGCATCGGTTATGCGGGCAATTGCGGCAGATGCGGTTTTTTCACCGCATCTGCCGCAAATTTAAAAAACGCTGATGTGAAAGGCCCTAACACCCAGTTTTCCATGTTTGCTTACTAAAGCCTCTATCTCCTAATACTTTCCAGGGACGCGTTGTGCCTCCTCTGCATCCTGTGGTAATAGATGGGCAATAACAATTTGTGGTCTGAAGGGGTTAAATCAAGTTTTCAATATGAGCCGCTAATTGTGGATTTATATGAGAACTGTGAAAAGCCGGCGGATCTGTACGCAATTTACGTACCTAACAGAGCCCGGATCTCCTCATCGCTTACAGTACAAGCTGAGGTGTCCCTCTGCCGTGGTGCTGAACACTTAGGCGCTGTAGCACTGTCTTGGCTTCAGCACCTGAGCGCCTGGAGTGTTCAGCACCACGGCAGAGGGACACCTCAGCTTGTACTGTAAGCGATGAGGAGATCCGGGCTCTGTTAGGTACGTAAATTGCGTACAGATCCGCCGGCTTTTCACAGTTCTCATATAAATCCGCCAATTAGCGGCTCATATTGAAAACTTGATTTAACCCCTTCAGATCCATTGTGTGATGACACCATGTGTCAAGAGAGTGAGGACCACCACACCAGCAAATTATTAACCCTTTTTACAAAGAGTTCGCAACCGCATCGGCAGCCTCTGTGCAGACATGCTGCACAGAGGCTGCTGATGGGGTCAATACACAGTGGCCCCGCAATTCAGGAGAGTTCAATTGTCATCAGAGATTTAGTTAAACACATTGTACAACTGCTGTTACAGCGGTACAAGATGATTAGTCACTGTACAGCACAGCGAGGGAATATAAGCACGGTGCGAGAATCGCACTGTGTGCTGTATGGGTGCAAGTTTGACTCTCACCAATATACTTTTACTGGCCCCTAGCGCGAAGGAATCACGTGCAATCGCAGCATGCTGTGATTGCACTTGAATTGTCACTTGCAAAGCGACTGAATGCGTGAAAATCTCATTGCTGTGACCTGTATCATTTAAGGATACGGTCCGAGTCCCAATGCGAGTTTTTCCACATTACACTTGCGCGAGTTTTGCGCCAGTGTGCCTCCAGCCTTAATTCTCATGTTTTTTCTTGCTAGCACCTACACACAAGGTGATGCAGATGAATTTACTAACCAGAGGGAAATAGTCTGCAAACAGAGGAGGACTATTGCAACTGCAGTTAGGAATACTAACGCACCCACAGTTTCTCACTAACCACCTAATTGGATATCTCTTATGGCATTCAGTGATTGGCATGAATTCTATCTCTCCAGATCATACCCCCCTTCCAATGTATTAAGTATTGGACATATTGGACAGAGTTATAATATTTAAATATATTTATTCATTTATATAGCACTATTAATTCCAGATGATCTTAATACTTTCTACCTCATACTCTTCAGTGTTGTACACCATATAGGAGGAGGGTCCTGGGTCACCAATGAATTTGCCACCTTCTTCAGCAACCCTCCATGAAACACTTGAAAAACACATGGAGGCAGGAAGATACGACCCTAAATAATATAATAATAGTAAATTTATTCATCTCAAGTGAGAGAAAACATTTTAGTACAGTTCCTTGCTCTGCAAGATGATGAAGCAGCGCCGTACACTGCAGTTCTAGGATCTATAGATATCTTATAAATCAATTAAAATCACATCTGCTCCTCAGCTCTGGCCCTCACCTCATGAACCTAAATCTCGCATGTCATAGTAACTAGTAACATAGTTTTAAGTTGAAGGAAGACTTTAAGTCCATCTAGTTCAAGCCATAGCCTAACATGTCAGCTCAGCTGCTGGTGAGAAGAGGAGGTGTGTCGGGGGCATGGATGCTGGGAGCTGCAAGATCAGCCTACATTCACGCCACCTCATATTTCTGTGTAGGGAGGGGTCGTGGCCGCCGGCCCCATGGTCACACATATAATCCAGCCCCTGATATTCCATTCTATGTGACAGGGGAGTCTTGGCTTTAAATAACAGTCATGTCACCAAGCTTATACAAATACACGCTGTGATCCTCTGCTGTATGATGATGCATAATAATACTGTTATTATGAGGATAGCGAACAGAGGCAAATCATTACGACTTGCCCCACTAGGGGCCGTGGGGTACTCGGAGGGCGTCCCCTCACTTCTGGCGATGTCGTCTGGGGGAATGTCACGGTGGCGTGACCCAGTCCGTGGCCCCAGAGCGATCAATAAAAAGGGGATGAGAATTAGGAAATAGGGGGAGATTTTGGGAGTGATTGTCATGACGCCACCCATGGTATGCGGTTATTAGTGGCTGCAGATGATGTACGGGACCTCTGGGGATGATGAGATGACAGCTACAATGGTCTTCTACTATATGATAGTTGCCGCCCAAAATCAACAAAGAACAGCCTACCTCGCTCACAGTTCAAAAAAGTTAACCGCATAGTGTCTGATCCAGACATTTGACAGAGATGTCAAATTTCGAGCCAGTAACTATCCAGACAAACGTCTCCAACAAGAACTCACATGGGCAAACACCGATTCCCCTGCCCCACTACCCAAGAACAAAACTGACAGACTCGCTTGCGTCCATCACTTCCATCAACAATGCACAAAGTCCATAACGTGATCAGAAAACATTGGCCTCTACTCAATAGAGCCTATCCTAATATCAACACGTTTAAAGAACCGGCTCTCATGTGCACAAAAAGACCTAAGAACATTAAGGACGACCTTGTGAGAGCAGATATAGGGACTACAAAACTACCACACATACAGACATACATCCAACCAAAAAGAACCAAAAAGTACAGGGACTTTTCCCTGTCTGAATTATTCCTGTTGCTCAAACATCATCAGGGGCAATGAAGTTGCCCACCCGAGAACGGGGAAGTCCTACCGCATAAAAGATTACTACACTTGTCTCCCCACCATTTCAAAGAAGTCAAACATGCAGTATCACAATTGCGCTTCCAAGTAATCAAAAGAGTACCCTGACTGTACCCTGTGAAAAGTACCCTTCTGGATTTTCACATTAGACACTCTATCACCCAGGCGCTTAAACAGAGAGATGAACTGGTAGGACCTAACATGTCACTCTTTACTAGAGTTGAGCCACCACCCTAGTGTTCTAGTTTGATTCGATTCGTCGAATGGACGGTGTGTTTGTCGAATGTTCGTCGAATGTTCGTCGAACACCCTCGAACACATTAAAACACTAGTGTGGTGGTCAATTTCAGTTCCGCAATGTATATACATACACTGCGGAACTGAAATTAAGTAAAATCAAGGGTTAAAAATAATAAAAATCGATACTCACCTCTCTAATCCATCCAGCACTGCCTACCTGTCGGAGATGTGATCCCGGCAGCGTTTCCCGGTGAAATGACGAGTTCTCACGATAACTCGTCATGTGACCGGAAACCGCTGCCGAGATTATGATGTCACCGCAGGTCCTACAGGCCCTCACTAGTAGTGAATAGTAGTGAGGATCTGTAGGACCTGCGGTGACATCATAATCCCGCAGTGATTTCCGTTCACATGACGGGTTATCGCGAGAACTCGTCATGTGACCGCAAGTCCTCACTACTATTCATTACTAGTGAGGATCTGTAGGACCTGCGGTGACATCATAATCTCGGCAGCGGTTTCCAGTCACATAACGAGTTATCGCGAGAATTCGTCATTTCACCGGGAAACGCTGCCGGGATCACATCTCCGACAGGTAGGCAGTGCTGGAAGCGTCGCTGGATGGATTAGAGAGGTGAGTATCAATTTTTAGTATTTTTAACCCTTGATTTTACTTCATTTCAGTTCCACAAAGAATGTATATACCTTGCAGAACTGAAATCGAACATGAACTCGAACTGCCGAATTTAGAGCAAATTGTTCTAATTCAACAAACGACTCGAACATCGCCAAAAACAGCTCGAATTTGAGATTGGCGAACAATTCGAGTCGAACACCACTCATCTCTATTCTTTACCTTTCAAGTTCACTGAAATATTCCCTCTCACTCCCATCCATCCCCTTGCACTCCATATAGTAAGCAGAATCTGGACTATAGATATAGTGTTAAACACCACTCTTTTACCCTTAGAAATTATCCACCCCTCCTTTTTTTTCCCCTGCAGGCTTTCTTCTTCCTGAGGGCCACGCGGACGGGTTTGGACTCCTACTAACCTAACATTACCTCCATAGGCACAGGTTTATTCCTACAATGGGGATCAACACGCCCTGTCTGTATTGTAATTATTTCAATCGTGCTATGTGGAACCAGCTTTATACACAAAATGCATACTTCACTATTGTGCTTCAATCTTTATTTCCCTTTTTCCTTATACTGGTTTCCTAAACTGACCTTCTCCTCCCTCTCACCTATGCAGAATGTGCATTAGTAGGCTTTCACTACTCTACTCTTTAACTGTGCACCTCCGCAGCCAACATGACGTGTATAACATCCCCTAACAACAGTTGCCACAGTAAACACCTGGCTGCTCCGCACTGCACACACTAGGACGCTTCCTAGCTATTGTATCCAGGGCAAACAGCGGGTTGTTGCCGGCCGCACATCACGTGACCGCACATCAGGTGACCGCACATCACGTGACCGCACCCTCTTCCGGGTCACGTGATGAGACCGGGAACCCGATATAACGCCGTACTCAGTGCACAGCACACAGATTTGCCAAAGCGCCGGAGCGCAGGGCTACCAGACAGCTGTCAGGCAAGGGTCCCCAGATGCCATACAGCCACTAGTCCACTAAGATAAGTGACCCAACCACTGTACTATATATTACAGATGCTGTATACTTACCTGTTCATAGTGCAGTGATGGCGAACTCCAGGCCTCGAGTGCCACCAACAGTGCAGGTTTTCAGGATTTCCTCAGCATTGCACAGAGGTTGGAATCCTCACCAGTGCAGGTGATTATATTATCACCTGTGCAATGTAAGGAGATCCTGAAAACCTGCACTGTTGGTGGCACTCGAGGCCTGGAGTTCGCCATCACTGTCATAGTGCAAGTTGCAAACAACACTGCCTAGGAGTACTTTGGAATCTCATAACCTGTATAAAAATGGTATAGACTACAGTAATTTTAACCAACACAAAACATACTATATTTCATCTGAAAGATTCTTAACCTCGTCCTAGGTGCACCGACCTACAGTATTTCTTCCTGACATACGACGTGCTACCACAATGCTTCCAAACTAGCACCCTAGGCTCTATAACATCCCAGGTACTATTCTACCATCTTCTCTTAAACTTTAACCCCTATATACTCTGAACTGTTTAGACCCTCTGATTTTCCCATAAACTGGTCTTGATGATACTCAAATCATGTACCTCTTATAAATTGAAACCATGCCTTTACTATATACCATCTCTTGTTCACCTGATGTTGTTTGATGAGGCTTGTATACTTGTATATAAGTAAATTACCAAAGTCCGCTTTTGACACACTTTTTTGTATTTTAATTCTAGCGACTCTGTGAAAAAGGCCCAAAGGCGGTGGCTGAAACGTCGCCAAGTCGCACGTTGTTTTGACTAAGTAAAAAAACCTATCACTTATGCCACAAAAAAACTTCTGAATGTACAGTGATTCTCTTCCTGAGTAGACCATGCCATTGGCACCTGAATGAATCCCTTCTCAAGGACCCTGTAATCAGGGTATCCCTGCAAATAAACTTTGTTGAGTAGTTTCAGCTCAACATGGGTTCGGTCATGTCGCCGGTGGTCATCTGGGAAGCTCAGAAGGCAGTGATGTGGGTCACTGAATTAGGGAGGGGACCATTGCTAAGAGAGATGTGGAGGCTCAGCATACTGCCTTTACCCTTCAGCTCGAAAGATGTGAAGCAGAGCTTACCACTTCTCCTTCCTTGGATACTTTAAGAAATGTCATCAGACTCAGAGACAAGTTGAAGGATCTGGTGATACATGGAGTGAAGAAGCTTCTGATCTTTTCTAAACAGAGATTCTATGAAAGAGGCAACAAAGCCCACACCCTGCTTGCCCATCAACTTAGTGGCACTGCGGCCTCCTGTCCTCAGTCTCTATGAGATGACAAAGGGATACTCCATTATAACCCTGCCTCTAAAGCGGACATTTTTTATAAATACTATAAAAAGCTCTACAATCTGCAGAATTTCTCTTGGCACGTCACCTCGGAGGGATGCGGAGATTGGGAGTACCTCTCCACCCTTGAGCTTCCAACCCTCCCGGAGAAAGCGGTTACTGCTCTTAACATGGCAGTTTCTATTGAGGAGCTGGAGGGTATTCTGAAATCTATGCCCTATGGGAAGTTACCCGCTCCAGACAATTGACTTATCTGTCTTAGAAAACTTTTGCCGACGATTTCTTACTCACATGTCCTCTCTGCTTAATTCTTTCTTGCAGGCACCCCTTTACCCCATACCATGCTTCATTCACACTTGATCCTTCTCCCCAAACCACCTAGGGATCCCCTTGGCTGTACCAACTATAGACTGATCGCACTTTTAAACTCTGACCTGAAGATCTTTACCAAGCTATTGGCTTCCAGACTGAATTGCTGGTTGCCTCAACCTATTTTCAAAGACCAGGTGGGCTTTGTCCCCTGCCGTCAAGGAGGGGATAACACCAGGAGAGTAATAGACTTAGTGGAGGTTTTGAATCGGAGAAAGTTGGCAATGCTGGTGCTGAGACTAGATGCGGAGAAGGCGTTTGACTGCCTCTCCGGGACCTTTCCTGTTTGCAGCGCTGAGGGCTTTTAGTTTCTCAGGTAGTTTTTTGACAGCTTTGAACTCTCTATAAAGTCAGCCCACAGCCGCAATCAAACTCTCTTGTGAGGCACGAGATCTCTGGGATTGCGGCCCCCTCTCCATTAGCTAAAACCTCCTTTCCCCCTCCTACCCTTTCTTCTTGTCTCGTCTGTGTTTGTCCTAGATATGAGTCTTGATTACTCATTTTTGCCAACACAACCATATATAACACCGTTTGTTACTCTAGCCTAAGTGAACTTACTGGCTTCATCCTTGTGCGGGCCCGAAGACTGGTGGATCCTTATGCACCCATTATACTTATCTACTTTATCTTCATATATGTTACTTGGTTTCGCTGTCATTGGATTTTTGTATGTCTTGAAACTTCAATAAAAATATAGTTCCAAAAAAAAAAAATGTCAGGGAAATGTAAGTCACACAGCTGAGGATTTGTGGTCAGATCTGGATATTTGAGTTTAATCAATGGTTGTCTCCACTGAACCTGCAGCCAGAGAAGGTCGTGTGCGACAATGCTGCAATCTTGGGTGCAGCCCTTCGCCGGGTCAGGGTGACTCACATGACTTGTATTGCTCACATCTTAACCTGGTTGTCCAGCAATTTCTAGCCAACTATCCCGTCTAGATGCGCTTCTGCAGAGCGCAAGGTCGCTGTGTGCTCACTTCCACCATTCGCATCCCGCAGCTCAACGACTTGCATCGCTACAAAAGTCTTTCAGCCTGCCGGTTCACCGCCTAAATTGTAATGTGCCGACACGATGGAATTCCACTCTGCACATGTTGCAGCGACTGTGGCAGCAGCGACGAACCCTGGTGCAGTATGTTATGATGTATAGCCTGGGCCAATGTGATCCAGAGATGGGGAAGATCACGCTGCTGGAGTGGTCTCAGATCATGGACCTCTGCACCCTTCTGCAGAGTTTTGAAATGGCTACTAATATATTTAGCGCTGACGATGCCACTATCAGCATGAATATTCCGGTCATCTACATGCTGGAGCACACTTTAACCAGTATTCAGAGTCAGGTGGCGGGCCAAGAGGAAGGGGAGGAAGTAGAGGATGAGACGTATGTTGAAGAGATAAAAGACCTCAAAGGTCCAGATGGTCGGCAGCACCAAGGTGGCTGGCATGGGAGGGTGGGGGAGAGGGAACAATGAGGGCGCATGGTAGCAGCCAAACTGTTGATGAAGGTGCAGGAGCCAAGGAGGAAATAGAGTGACGAACAGGCGATGGGCATGGAAGACTCAGCAGATGAAGGAGATCTTGACCACATTTCTGTTGTACGAGGTTGGGGGGAGAGGCAGAGGAAGCAAGCATAAATGTTACCCCGCCGCCACCAACGCAAGGACACATGAGCGCCTTCTTGCTGCACTACCTGCAACATGATCCTCGGATTGTTAGAATTGAAAGCAATGCGACTACTGGTTTGCCACACTATTAGATCCCGGATACAAGAGTGAATTTGGCCAAAAGCTTCCTGCCCTGGAAAGGGACAAATGCATGCAGGAGTTTCAACAGAAGCTTTTAGACAATCTTAGTACTACTCTTCCCCAAAACACCAGTGGTACACAGTGAATATCGCAGTTCTACCTTTCCGACCCAGAGAACGTTGCGTCGTCATCACTCAAATGTTAACAGTAACAGTGTATCTGGTAACTGCAATTTTGTAGAATTGTTTCACCTTTTTTTGGACCATCCTTTGCAACGCCAGAAGAGAGAACAAGTCTAACACAAAGTGAATGCCTAGAGAGGATGGTACAGGAGTATCTACAGCTGAATATTGATGTCATGACTGTGGAACTGGACCCTTGTGCATTTTGGGCTTCAAAACTGGAATAATGGCCTGAGCTCGCCACTCATGCCTTGGAGGTTTATTTGTGCTCCGCAGCCACCATTCTCTCTGAACACGTCTTCAGCGCTGCTGGTAGTGTGATGACGGATAAGTACACGTGGCTGTCCATTAATAGTGTAAGCAGACTAACATTTATCGAGATGAACAAGTCATGGATCCACAAGGATTTTCCCACCCCTGTGTCAGCCTGGGGAGACTAAACGCTTGTGTACTTTTCAATATGCTGCATTAAACTCCCCATTTCAATATTTCAACTCTGGGGCAATTGATGCCACTTAAGTGGTGACTATGCCCAATTGTTTTTGAAAAATGGGACTCTTGTTGGGGTCTCCTTGCTGTTTGTTGCTTGACTTGAGTAGGGCTCTCTGAGCTCAATACCTATCTCTGACACTCCTGCCCCTGTTTCTGAATATTCAACCTTTTTGTCCATCGAACCAGTGATTAACAAATTTGCTGTGTTCACATCCACCATTTTTGGGTGCTTAAAAGGCAGTGATTTCTTCATCTCCCTTAATGTTTGCATAAACTGGTTTTGGGCATCAAAACAGGTTTTGGCAAATGTGCTTTATACACATGAACAGTTAATGGGTCCTTAAAAGCATTGTTTGGTCAATATCCCCTGTCCACTAGACTCTACAGGTCACTGACCTACCTGACTAATTTTTCCTGTAATACTCCACAAAACTTATAGTTGTCCCACCTGTGTGTGGCAGGGCATAACATTGATGGGAGCACTTGCATAAGCTTGAGTTTATCCGGCCCAGTAGCCCTAAAGGGGTCACTGACCTACCTCTCTATTATTTCCTGCAATACTCCACAAAACATCTAGTTGTCACACCTGTGTGTGGCGGGGCATAACATTGATGGGAGTGGTTGCATGAGCTTTGAGTTTATCCGGCCTACTAGGCCTAAACAGGTCACTGACCTAGCTGACTACTTTTTTCGTTAATATTTCAAGAAACTTATATTTGTCCCACCTGTGTGTGGCGGGGCATAACATTGATGGGAGTGGTTGCATGAGCTTTGAGTTTATCCGGCCTACTAGGCCTAAACAGGTCACTGACCTAGCTGACTAGTTTTTTCGTTAATATTTCAAGAAACATATAGTTGTCCCACCTGTGTGTGCGGGCATAACATTGATGGAGTGGTTGCATGAGCTTTGAGTTTATCCGCTACTAGCCAAACAGGTCATGACCTAGCTGACAAGTTTTTCCTGTAATACTCCACAAAAGTTAAGAGTTGCTGAGCAATGTTTAACCTTGAAATGCTAGGCCAGGTCCTGTTCCAGACCCTGTGCCATGCATGCAGGCTGGGCCATTCAGCAATTGATGCCACTTTGCTGTGGTCTGAGCCTTTGGGAAGAGTGAGGACTCTTGTTGGGGTCTCCTTGCTGTGTGGTGCATGATGTTAGCTAGACGTGACATGCCTATACCTGTGTCTCATCCTCCTTTTACTCCTGCACCTCTTTTTACTTAATGTAGAAAACTACTGCCACTTTTTCCCTGTAACTCATCCATTTGTCAAGTCACAGTCTGTTTCACCCACCTCTGAAATTTTAGGTAAATGTTAACCACCTTCTATTTTGAAGTGCTTTTTTAGAGTGTGCCGGCTGGCACAGACCGTGTCTCCTACACCCATTCTATGCCATGAGACTATTTGTACTGTGGGTAGATTGTTGTCACTTTTCCTGGTGTTTGTTCTCTACTCTGAGTAGTTTGGCAGCTTTTGAACAACTTTGAAAGTGTTTTCTATGTGTTTGCTGTTGCCTGCCATTGATTCCAATGGGGTTCGACGAACAATTCGTCGAACACATCCCAATTCACAGAATCAAATCGAATTCGAACACTTAGGTGTTGGCTCATCACTAGATGTGACCCGCCATGTCACGTCATACACATATATACACTTATGTACATACATACAAACACACACATATACACACATGTGGTGAGTCACGTTATGCACATATACACAGACATATAGACATACGCGGTGGTTCATGTCATATACATTGAGGTAGCGCTACTGAGTGTGTTGAGGGGAATTCATTTTATCATTCAATTAAAGCACACATGCAACATTTTTCTATGAAAGATACCGTATTTTTCACTTTATAAGACGCACCCTCAAATTTGGTGAAGGAAAAGAGAAAAAAATAATTTTCAATGTTAAATGGGGTCCGTCTCATAATGCAAGTGTCCGTCTAACAAATCATATAGGGTATATGTCCCTCATAGCCTCCTCATCCTTATCATGGTCCCTCATACTGGGATATAGCCCCCCAATCTGGATATGGCCCCCTATTGCTGGCATGTTTCCTATTGATGGCACACATCCCCCTGTGTTGGCACACATCCCCCATTGCTGGTACACGTCTCCTATTGATGGCACACATCCCCCTGTTCTGGTACACATCCCCTATTGATGACACACATCCCCTATTGATGGCACACATCTCCTAATGCTGGCACACGTCTCCTATTGCTGGCACACGTTCCCTATTGATGGCACGTCCCCTATTGATGGCACAGGTCTCCTATGGATGGCACGTCCTCTATTGCTGGCGCAGGTCTCCTATTGCTACATACATCCCCTATTGCTGGCACATGCCCCCGCTGTCCTGGCACAGGTCTCCTATTGCTGGCACATGTCCCCCCTGTTATGCCTATGGCCCCCATGCTGCTGCCCATTGTAAAATAAAAAAGCTTTACTTACCTTCTCCTGCGCTGTGCTCCCGGTGTCTCCCTCTTATTCTGCTGCACCGGTCATGTGATCAGCATAGCAGAGTGACATCATCTCTGCATGCCCGATCACAGCGGCAGCAGGGAGACACCGGGAGGACAGCGCTGGAGGAGGTAAGTAAGACATTTTTAGTTTACAATGGGCAACAGCATGGGGGCCATAGCCAGGACAGGGGGAGCATGTGAAATCACAGGGGGGCGCAGGGACATAATATGGCTGCTCCCCCAGTACACCACCGCGGTGCGGTTTCAGCACCACAGTGATGGACAGCAGCAGTGCATATTATATAAGCATGAGACCTCACGCTGGCTCAGCAGCCCGCCCCAGCCCCCAGCACCGCTCCAGAGCTGCCCCCACTTCCCCTGGGCCCTGCAGTATATAATCCGTATTTTCAGATTATAAGACGCACCCCCTACTTTCCCCCAAAATTTGGGGGAACAAAAGTGCGTCTTATAATGCTAAAAATACGGTACATCCAGCGGGTTTATTCAATCATAAACCGCTTATAGCTTAGTCCATCTCACAGCCACAGCAGGAATGTTACACACTTAACAGTCTAGAACCTTTCAATGGTAGCTATGCTTGTTTGGCTTCAGATACATCCCTTATCAAGGTAATAATATCAATGTCCATACCAAACACAGTCTTCTACCTTTGTCAGGTCTAGCTGCTTCCCTCAGCTCTGCTGTCTGAGCTTGAGGTATTAAGGTTTTGTACATCTGTTTTCCAGTACTTCATGCCTTTTAGGGCTAAAAGCGTCCCAGGCACAGAGACCTGGTCTGTAGACTGTGTGCTTCAAACACCCCGCTTCAGCTCCACTATATCAGATCTGACACACCCATGGGGAGGAACTATGATGGTCAGTGCCACCCACCACTTCCTGACCTTCCTTTACATCATGCAGGTCTGTGGAACAATTAGGGTCCATGTAAGGTTTTGCTGCATTTTTGGGGTCAGGTTTTGCCTTGGTTTTATGTAAATGTATGCCAATTTAATCCTTTGTTTTTGGTTTCCAGCAAAACCTATGTTATCAGGGAAAAGCTTCCACACACACTGGTTTTTGTTCTCTGCAGAAAGTGTAAACACCACAGAATTTGCTGCATTTTTGTTTTCCACCAAAACCTATATAATTCTAGGATTAGCTGCCCACACACATTGGTCTTTGTTTGGTGAAGAAAGTGGAAACACCACAGGTTTTGCTGTGTTTTAGAAACAATGATCATGTCAACTCTTTTCTGCACTTCGGCAAAAGTGGAAACACCTGGTGGGTTTCCACTTTCTGCAGAGAAATAAAACCTGTGTGTGTGAAAGATTTTTCTTGATCACATAGGTTTTGCTGGAAATCAAAAATGCAGGATTAGATTAGCATAGATTTACATGAAACCAAGGCAAAACCTGACCGCAAAAGCACAGCAAAACCTTATGTGGGCACATACCCTAAGTGCCAGCAAGCTATGCTGGATTTAGATGCATCCACTTGGAGAAATTAGAACCGGATGGATAGAAGCCGCGCTGACCAGAGCCTGATGAAGTGGCCTGTTTGCACGAAACGCATAGGCTGAATAAACAGGTGTGTGTGTTACTCTGTTTCTCTTATTGTGGTCAGCGCGGCTTCTATCCATCCGGTTCTAATTTCTCCAAGTGGATTCTTTCTTTTGCCGGGAGCCTGCTGCGACCATACGTGCTTGTCCAAGGAGTTGTGACCATTCACAACCAGACCAGGTGAGTCTGTATTGTGGGAGTCCGTGTGACCATCAAACCCGAAGGTATTACTCTATGTGCGCTTCTTTTCCTTCTTATTTGTAGGATTTAGATTGCAGCAGACTTGTGTCTGTGCGATACACACTGGCTACATACATCTCCGGGTACCTCACAACATATACAGTATACACATGCAGTCACGTCATACACATAGACGCGCGGGTCACGTCACACACAAACACATATACATACACATGCAACAGCTCACGTGACGCATCGGGGAAATACACATATACACACACGACCGGTCACATCCACATCCAAGGCACTACATGCACACACACACATGTATATTCACACAGTGGGGACACACGCACAGCAACTCACATGAAGTGCGCAGGGACATATATACACACACACGATTGGTCACATGATGCAGCGGGTCCACATATACACACTCAGCCAGTCACGTGACACGGTGGGTACACACACATATATATACACACACACAGATAAACACATGCCGTGTCACGTGACGTGGCAGGGACACACACATACTCATGCGCCTGCCATCTTTGGACATTCAGGTAATACAAAGATGGCTGCAGTGTGACATATTCACACCGCCCCACTGCAAGATTATAGGATTACGTCGGAGGGAAAATTGGTGGAAGCTAATAAAGTGGATAACGAGGTGTCTCTGTCTCCTTTGTATGTAATAAGATTTCTCTCTGTGTGTCTTTTTTTTTCTCTCTACTGAAAGTATTGCTAATGGCCGGCTATTATACTGACGGCTGACATTAGCAATATGGTTTGACGTCAACTGCCATAAAGCTGACATCAACTCCTTTATTACCCAATAAAGGAAAGAAGACAGCGCCTCACCAGTTAGTATTGATGTCAAATCTTCACTTGGGTGGCGGAATAAAGCGAAGATTTGACATAAATACCAACTGGTGAGGCGCTGTTTTCTTTCCTCTATTGATTAAACGTTTCCCAAGATGGATTCCTTGGGCTGACATGTGCCCCAATTGAGGGTAACTATAACAACCCTACTTAAAACATCACGGTGCTGTAAACCATTCTTGCATGATCTTGTTTATTACCCAGTAATTGTCAGTTTTGGCGTCTCTCATGGAAGCGCCAATTCTGGGGTGGCTGCTGGCTGCAATTTTCAGCGTGGGGGGGACAAGAACTCTTGGGCCTTACCACGCTGAGAATTCCAACCATTAGCTGCCTGGGTTACCTTGGCTGGCAATAAAAAAATACAGCAAAGCCAATGACAAATATTTTTTAAAATTATTTAAATAAGTAAGAAAAAAAAAATATTAGGTCTCCAGTGTATTTTTCATTGCCAGCGAAGGTAACACCAGGCAGCAGGGGATGGCAGGCAGAAGATGATGGGTTTATCTGCGCTGGCAACATAAAATGCAGCGAACCCTACACAATTTTTACCAAGAAATTAAACACTTTATCAATAAAAATAAACACAGAAACAGGTTTTTAAGTAAAAATGCCTTTATTTACATATATTACACACAGGGAGGAGAGCACACAGGGGGACAGCACAATGGATAGAGCACATGAGGAGAGTAGAAAGCACATAGAGGGGAGAGAGCACATAGGTAGACAATTCAAGGGAGAGAGCACGAGGGGAAAGTGCACAGGAGGAAGATAGCTCAAAGGAGACAGAACATGGGGGAAGAGAGAACGGGCAGTCTGGGAGCAATGACCACAGAGCCCGCCCCCATTGTGGCATCACCGTCCTCCCGCTGCAATATCATCCGATCTCCATCTAGTGTATATAGATATATATATATATATCTATGAATAATAATGCTGAGCAAAAGGGTAACAATGTTTTGAACTTTTGACTTTGTCTCCATATTTCACAATCCACCACAGCTTAGTAGGTGAGTCTACCTTCATTTTATAAAATCATCTTGGCAATCTCATAAATTTCACTTGCAGCTATTTAGCATATGATTCTTTATGCATGCAGATACTTGTTATGTCACTGCATAGTTACTGTTGTGCTCCTCATGGTGGAAAAGTCTGGAATAGTCACCTAAAAAAAGGTTAAGAAAGCTCGTTTTCAGTATAATCATAATAAGCATTGGCTTGAGTTTGAAAAAAAGTACAAAATGGTAACAGTAGAAGAGTGGAAACAGGTGATTTGGAGTAATAGTCCATATACTAGGCTCTGATGGGGGCAAATTGGTTTCGAAGAAACAAATGAAAGGGGGCTAACGGATCGAAAAACGTGAAAAACTGTCAAGTTCGGTAGAGGAAGCCTGGTGATACGGGGTTGTGTCACAGCCAAAGGCATTGGGTACTTCATCAGGATTGTTGGTGGTGTCACTGCTGAGCTAGATGTGAGTATCCTACAAGCTGAGTTACGTCATACAATCGAGTACTAGGAGTTTGAAAAGGATATATTGTTTCAGCAGGACAATGACCTGAACCATACTTCGAGATTGTCAAAGAAATGGTTCAATGACAATGAAGATAGAAATGCTGGATTGGCTCCCACAGTCCCAAGGACTCAACCTAATTAAACATTTGTGGATAAAGTTGAAAAAAGCTGTATGTATACCCAAGTGAGTCGACCAGTATGAACCAACTTTGGAAACATGTGGAAGAGACCTGAGTTCAGATTTTGGCCAAAACATGCTTGTGTCTGATTGAGAGCATGCCGAGAAGGATTCAGGCAATGTTGAACGCCAAAAGGGGTTTTATAAAATACTGTCAAAATAACAAAATATTAAAATTTAGATTTTTAGGAATAAAAAGGTAACAATGTAATGACATGACACGGATCTGCATAACTAATCATATGCTAAATAGGTGCAAGACAAATTTATGTATGAGGTAGCCAAGATGATTGTCTATACAATGATGGTAGTCTCATGTTTGAAGTTGTAGTGGATGGTGAGATATGGAGCCAGAAATCAAAACATTCATAACATTGTTACACTTTTGCTCATCAGTGTATACACATACAGCACTGCCACATATATACATTTATATAAACATTAGCTGTGTAATGGTGTGTACCTTTGCCAGTCCTGTATTCATGTACTATATGCCATATAAGATCATGTAAGTTGCTTTACCGTATTTGTTCTTCTCAGCTGGGGGTGACTCCAATAAACAAACCTGTGAAGGTACCGTCACACAGGGACATATCGCCGGCGATGTTGCCGGGGATCGCGGGAGCGTGCATCCCTGACAACATCGCCGGGGAGATGTCACACGGAGCAACTTACCGGCGATATCGCCGGCTAGTTGCCGCGGCTATCGCTCGCTGGGTTGCCCGGCAACTCAGCGAGCGGTAACTCGCAATGTTGTAGATAGGCGGAATCGCCCGCAACATTGCAGGTTGCCGCGTTACAAAGGGCGATCAGGCATGATCGCCTGACCAACATCGCCACATTTCCCAACATTGTTGGGAAACCTGGCGATGTTACTCAGGCGATTTTTCGCCTGATTATCGCCCTGTCACACGAGGCAACTCTCCGGCGATGTCGCCGCAACCTGACCACGCCCCTCAGTTGCCGGCAACATCGCCGGAGATATCTCCCTGTGTGACGGGCCCTTAAGAGACAATGGAGCCATGGGCTTCTTGAGACTTCTAGATGTAGCCACATACTCAAGAGTGGGTGTGAACCCTTCCCCCTCCAGGGGTGGATCCACAGGCGCTGGACAGTACACTCATGTTTTGGGATCAGTCAGTTCAGTGTGTGCTGAGGTACAAGTAGCTGGGATCTTCGCTGAGGCAAGACCCTGGCGCCGGTGTGTGGATTCATGAAAGCTGTCCTGTGAGGTTGTGTCGTGTCCCTCATCTGTCGGAACCATTGACTTCTTCCAAGGATTACTTCTACGTTTTTACTGGCGTCGGATTGCCGGGTGGCGCCCCCCGGACTTGTTTTGCTGTTGCGGACTCATTGCGGACTCGGCAGAATTACCTTCACTTGTGCGGTTCCATTTTCCCTGTTCAATAAAGCTCGTTGGGTTGATCATCGGCCTGGTGTCTCTTCCTGCTCTGTCACAAGCTGTTTTTAAATAACCCCATTTTGCAGAGCCCTTACAGGTCTTGTGCTTGATTACATGACCTCAAAGTCCCTGGAGCTAATCGAGTGGAAGGTTCTTCACCCACTTACTCAGGACATGCCGCCTCTGTGCAGGTCCCATGAGCTTGATCTCCTGCTCTGCACTGATCACACAGTGCTCCCAGTTATCAGGAGGGACATCTGAGCATTCTCCATCATTACAGAAAGCTTTCTGCAGGCTGTAAGAGGCACTCACTTATGAGCAAGATTTTATTTTTGTTAAATGTTTTTTCAACAATTTGTCAATAAAATAGATTAAAACAAAAAATATGATTTTCTATTAATTCAGATTTCAAAATCTAGGTAGGAATATGGCTTTGCCCCTGTGTGTATTCTTTGGTGTATAATAAGATCAGATTTCTGGTTAAAATATTCGCCACATTCTGAACATGACAAAGGCTTTTTCCATACGTGCGTTGTCTTATGTGTAACAAGCTGTGATTTAAGTGCATAACATTTCCCACATTGTGAACATGAAAAAGGCTTCTCCCCTGTGTGAATTTGCTTGTGCTTAAGTAGATTTGATCTGTATGCAAAACATTTCCCACATTGGGAACATGAAATAGGTTTCTCCCCTGTGTGACTTCTCTTGTGTACAACAAGATTTGATTTCCATGCAAAACATTTCCCACATTCTGAACATGAAAAAGGCTTCTCCCCTGTGTGAGTTCTCTGGTGAATAACTAAACACGATTTCTCATTAAAATGTTTCCCACATTCTAAACATGAAAAAGGCCCTGTGTGACTTCTTTTGTGTTTAACAATATATGATTTATGTGAAAAACGTTTACCACATTCTGAACATGAAAAAGGCTTCACCCCTGTGTGAACTCTCTTGTGTGTAACAAGATTTGATTTACATGCAAAACATTTCCCACATTCTGAACATGAAAAAGGCTTCACCCCTGTGTGACTTCTCTTGTGTGTAATAAGATTTGATTTACATGCAAAACATTTCCCACATTCTGAACATAAAAAAGGTTTCTCCCCTGTGTGAATTCTCTTGTGTGTAACAAGAGTTGATTTACATGCAAAACATTTCCCACATTCTGAACATGAAAAAGGCTTCTCCCCTGTGTGACTTCTCTTGTGTAAAGCAAGATATGATTTCTTTACAAAACATTTCCCACATTCTGAACATGAAAAAGGTTTCTCCCCTTTGTGACTTCTCTTGTGTGCAACAAGATTCGATTTCTTTGTAAAAGATTTTCCACATTCTGAACAAGAATATGTCTTCTCCCCAGTATGAATTCTCTCATGCCTAACAAGAACACATTTTTGGTTACAGTAACTCCCACACTTGGAACAGGGGAATCTCTTCTCCACTGTGTGAAGTTTTTGATGTTCAACAAAAGATGTTTCGAGGGGAAAACTATTTCTATATTCTGAATGTGAAATTGACTTCTTTGCTTTAAGAGCAGTTAGTGTTTTAATGCATCTTTTGCGACTTCTATTTGTCGTAGTAGTCTGTAATGTATCAGAAGAGAGGACCTGTTTCATAACATTAGATGATAGATCTTTGCTGTGAAGAGCTGATGGTGTATCTGAAGTAATGGCATTCACTTCAATTGTATCCTGTGTGGTTTCAAGTTCTTCTGATTTAAAACTTGAAGATGGCAGATGTCCCTCTGATCTCCTCTCACCATCATCTGCCAAAAATGTCAATTATTATTAGTAGACAAAATATATATTAAAATTTATATTTTTAAATATTTCTACTTAATATGTCTATTGAAATGGAAAATTATGTAGCAATATTGAAGACAACAACAGTTCAGTCTAACAAAAAGACCTCAAACAATGAACCAGTAGAGCGTAGTGTTCAACTGTTTGTTTATTCTGCCTCCAAAATATTGTAATAAGAAGCCACAAAAAAATGTTTGTGAAAATGATACCAAAAATACTTCTACTCATCTTGCAAAAAAAACAGCCTCAACTGGAAAATCAGAGGGTTTCTACATTATTAGTAGCTCAAAGACTCTGGAAAAACAACATGGCTTCCATAAACTAATCCAGCAAAATCCACTCTCACAAAGTCAAATCTCCCCATCGTTTCTCAGCCTTCCATTGAGCTCAAACTACATTTAACGTCCATGTATTTGTCATTGCTGAAGTAGAAGAACCCACTGAATTTACGGCAAGATTCCCACCCTGGTGTCTGAATAAAGCAGAACACTAAGCGAGGTGGGAACTCGCGCTTGTGGCTCGTGCATGCATAATGAAGTATGACGCTCTGCCCACAGCAGGGCAGATGACAGGGATGCCTGCGCGAGCAGAGAGGGATCAGCACAGGTGACGAAAATGCGTATGGGATGTGACAACAGACAGCACTGACAAGATTAAAGAGGCGGAGGAAGACCAGAGGAGACGAGGATGACCGGACGGAGTAAAAACCTGCATGACTTGTAAATTATACTTTTCCCACCTTGCGTGTAAAGTAATAAGATATTATTTAGTTGTACAGAGAGGTAGGGGATAAGAGCCATAAAATGCAGCATGTCCTACGCTGTGCTGTATATATAACAATAACCATAATTCATGAAGGGACTAGAGAAATTCCTGCTAGTTACGCATGTTACAATTGCCAAAAGGGACTATGTGACTAATCCTACAAAATATGTATATATATGTAGACAGATGTATATACTCTACCTGTTCACTGTATATATTCTCACTGTATCCTTTGTTTTATTTTACTTCATAGTGACGTATTGATAAAGGTCCAATTCTGGACCGAAACATTTGCTGTCACCATTCACCCTGTGTACGTCTCCAATAAATCACTTATTTGAATAATTCATGACTCGATGAGTGCTTGGATTCCGCTACTAATATAATATAAAATGCAGCATGGGCACTACTGAAGGTGGAACTTTTTAGTTTAATAAGGACAAAAGGGGTGACACGTTCACTTTAAAGACAATTTTTTTTGTATGGTGCAGAGCTGAGGTGTCTTACATTTTGACAGAGACGATGGAGACCATTATTTAAAGTCTACCAGAGAATTGCAGACTCACATAAGTGAGGCAGGACCATCCCACCACAATCAAACATAACATACAAAATGAACCTTTACAAAAAGAAGACATAGAATAAAAAAAGAGTATTACATCCCAAACAAGAAGGCATGTTCAGATGGAGAATTCCATTTCAGGAGCGATTGTGCAGAACTTTGAAATTCCTTAGGATCAAAAATATAATGGAATTTATGACATGGAGTGATGCCATGAAACCATATCTAGAGCCATGTCAATATATTCTCCTGCAGACGTGAATTAATGTATATTACAGTCATAAACCACACACAGATTAGAGATATATCATGCTGTAGGCGTAATGTTTTTTTGTGTGGTTTATCGCAATTTTCTTTAAAGTTAGTAGATTTTAAAATAAATTAAAGTCAGGATAAATGAAAATCTGTTGTTATTGTACAGAAAATCACACTTGTCTCTCACTGCACATTTAATGTTGTCGATCATAAATGCTAAGTTTGGCCAGAAAGACTGGACCTGGTCTTGTAGGGACCATTGGATCACATTCAGCAGCACAGAAGGGAGAAAAGGGGATTCATCCAATAAGATACCCGGATTCTAGGAAGGTAACAGTATCATTACCCTCCGCTTTCTCTTAGAGGTCCATTATTATACTTTTCTTCAAGTGATTTTCTAATTTGTCAGTCCATTCTACGTACCCTGATAATTGGTTAACAAAACCTGTATTGGCATCATAATCAAATATGCTACCAACCATGTGAGTATATTATCCTAAGGGCGGCGCTGAGCAGGACATACTCAAAATGCATTGTACCCTGTAAATTGGCTTTGAAGACCTTACAGACCAGGGCAGGTAAGGGTCAGCATCATCTAATTCCAGGAGGTAGATAGAATCTCCAGAATGAAAGGTCTATAGAGAAAGGGCCTTCAATGCCCAAATTAACTTCAACAATTTCAGGGGGAGGAGAATGTTGTGATCTAGCAGAAAATGGTGATCACACGATTGCTATATGGCCGGATGTCACCACCGATAAAGCAGCCACAGCCGGTGACTGTGAAGAATCTGTGACTTCTCTGCATTTAGTGGTCACTACTCACCTGGGTGGTTATCTGTAGGAATCTCCTCTTTACACCGCTCATCACCCCTCACATATGTCTCTGTAGTATTAATATGGGGCAGATCTTCATCACCCCTCACATATGTCTCTGTAGTATTAATATGGGGCAGATCATCATCACCCCTCACATATGTCTCTGTAGTATTAATATGGGGCAGATCATCATCACCCCTCACATATGTCTCTGTAGTATTAATGTGGGGCAGATCTTCACCCTGAAACAAAGATTGTAAAAGTCACAGACAGATGGAGAAGTCCCATCTATGATCAGCTGTAATCTGCCATCTCCACCCTTCTCATTACACAAGTATAAAACATAGAATACTGGAGGATAAAACAAGACTGAGCACAAGACCTTCACAGCCGTCTACACATCATAGGCGGCCGTCACACGCAACGATTTCTTGCCCGATATCGTTTAAGCGATCTCCTTTTTGATCGCTTAAGCGAGATCGGGCAAGAAATCGTTGCATGTAATCAAGCGATTTACGATGTGAAATCGCTTGATCGTGACATCGCTGATCTGAGCTCTCAGATCTAGCGATGAACGATTTCACGATCTCCTTCATCGTGGTGTATAACACCACGATGAACGATCTCCCAGCGGCAGAGCCTATGCTGGGAGATGGTAACTATGGTACACGTCGGGTAACTAAGCGACGCGCGGCCCTAGTTACCCGATGTGTACCATAGTAACGAGCGAGATCGCGGCTCCGCATCGCTGGTGAGTCTGTCTGTGTGACATCTCACCAGCGATGTGAGCGATATTGTAAGCTATTGCGCGTGCACGTGATCACTTACAATATCGCAAGAGATATCTGTGCGTGTGACGGCCGCCATAGGGAGATCTCATCACACCTTCTCTCCATCTACCTGATGATCCGGAGGAACATCGGGATCTTCTTGTTTACAGTCCTGTGGGAGAAGAGGACGGGGACATCTCTCTGGTGTTGTCCTCTTACTGGATAGACCTGGAGGAGACACATACAGGGACTGAATTCATTCTTTACATACAGATCATTATAGGCCGTGTGTATTTAGTCCTGTCTATTACCTGGTGATGTGAGGGGCGGCCGGGGATCCTCCATCATGACTATGTCCTTGTACAGATCTTTGTGTCCTTCTAAATACTCCCACTCCTCCATGGAGAAATAGACGGTGACGTCCTGACACCTTATAGGAACCTGACACATACAATGATACCATTGTCATCTTTCCCCGATCCCTTCATAGCGTTACTGTATAATGTCCCAGCAGCAGCATTCCCAGCAGTGTCACCTCTCCAGTCAGCAGCTCAATCATCTTGTAGGTGAGTTGTAGGATCTTCTGGTCATTGATGTCCTCATGTATCAGGGGGTGAGGTGGAGGCCCCGTGATTGGGCTCAGGGCTCTTCCCTCAGACACAGGGTCCTGACAGCACAGATCACTAGAGCTCTTCACTACTGTGTAATCCTGGTTATGGAGAGACACATTAATAAATCTCCAGTCTCCAGACATTTCCAGAGTCCTCACCTCTCCAGTTCTGTCATCTGTTATTCTGTCCATAGATAAGAATGATGTCATGTGACATTGTCATCACAATCTCTCACCTCTCCAGTAACAAGGAAGAGGATCTCTAGGGTGAGGTGGAAGATCCTCTCCGCCATCTTGTCCCTGTCCAGATCCATCCTTGATGGTCAATCAGGAGAATTCTCTTGTATAGAAGATGTGAGAGGATCCGATATTGTAGGGACCTGAATGGGGAGAAGATGACGATGTAACATCATAAAGATCCTGTGTAATAATACAATGACTGGAGATAATAAGGGGAAACATATCAGGAGATAGAACGTGTAGATGTTCTATTCTCTCCTGTCTCGTACGGACTGGAACATAAGTTGAATTGCTAAGACATCTCCTCCATGATCCCAATCACTGGTTATGTTGGTCACCGCTCTGGCAACTGATTTGCTGTAAGAATCACAAGTTCTTTGGGACTGACCAAGAAATACAGAGACTGACTGGGACCCAGCAGCAGTTGTATTTATATTGTTTTACAACATTATGTTTAAGTTACTTCTTAAGATTCCCACCCCATTAGACTAAAGTTTGAAACCGCTCCTTTCACAGGCAATTGATTGACTATATAATGTGTGTGTCTGGGGGCCTCTCAACAGAGGATGTGAGATGAGAAAAGGATCTGGCATGCCTCTGTCAGAGGACTCTGAAAAGATCGCTCTTAAGGCCCCGTTACACGGCACGATATCCTTAATGATATCACTCAAACGTCACGGGTTTGGAGTCGTTCAAACATTGTTAAAACGTTGTTGCGTGCAACATCGAGATTTGATTACGATAAACTGTTAGTCGCAGATTTGAGAACATGTTCTCAAATCAGACGATCCACAATCAGCCAACCTGCTGTATCGTGCTGTGTGACACCGCGATAACGATGTCATTCACGACTTCGCCCACATTCGTGAACGAGCATAGTTCGCTGGGATGTACGAACGATACCTGCTTGCTGTATCGTTGGTGCGTCGTCCACGATATCTATGCATGTGAAAGCTCACCAACGATGTCCTAACGACTGCGCGCCCCGAGATAGCTAGTGAGATCATTTCGATATCGTACCGTGTAACGGTACCTTTAGACCATAGGGAAATCCCACCTGAGTAGAACGTCTGTGTGTAGTCAAGAGAGATGGGCATGAGCTGATTGATCGTTTGGACACAACTTCTCATCTGTATGGGGCAGTTAGTATTGCACTGACAGGCAGGGATAATACTCTGCACTACAGTAATGCAGAGCGTCACCTGAGCAATCACAAGCTTGTATGTTGTAACTAATGAGGATTGTTGAAAAAGGTTTTTAAGTGAAAAATTAAGATCCAAATTTTATCAGGAGAAAAAAAAAAAAAAAAGATCATTCTCAATTACTGATGAAGAGAAAGAGAGAAGGCATCTTCCAAATACTGAAGATAAGCAAAAGAGGCATCAATTATTTTATTTGAGGCAGAAAGAGAGAAAGAAAGAGAAAGAGAGCGAGAGCGCTCCTTATACATCTATGTCTCCCGCCAACCGTCCCAGATCCACATTTTTATAGTTGGGAAACTGGTCCAGGTCGGGGTATGATGCGAGATCATCTGTATCTCCATCAGGAACAAGGGATAAGTGAACATTTAGTTATTAGCTGGTGGAGGTAGGTGATACCATATTGTGGGGGGATGGCGGTAATGTGGGAACAATATACTGTGTGGGTATACACAGTACAGATAATCTGCAAGATTTATCACAGCAAAGTGGATCTGATTTCATGAAAACTCCTGACCACTTTACGCCTGTAAATGCTGTTGAATTATGCGGTTATATTTTCACTACAGATGTGTATGAAACATGTGACAGACAAATGTAATGACTGTCCCTGTGCTTTATAGAGCAGAATCAAAGCTTTTCTATGTTATAACAATATATTAGAGACGCGGCTTCAAATCTGCACAAAAAAAAGATTAAATAATGGATGAAACGCAGAAATGCAATAATCAGAGAGGATTGTTATTAAAGAAAATATATAGACAAAAAGCAGCAGATAAAAATCCTCATTTGTCTCCATGTGAACGCGGCCTTACAGATGTGTATGGGGAATCGTCTTCTAATAAACCCTCCAGTTCGTCTCAGCACAATACAAGCAATCATATAGTGAAGATTAAAGAGAAACCAGAAAGTTCTGGAATGTACAAGAAAGAAATGTCCCAACCGTCCTGGATACAGAGGGCCGGGCCCTGATTCCTCCCTACACCCTGCTGTCCCGGGCGTCTGCTGAACGGCCTCACTGCATCCGACCCTCCGACAACTCCTCCTGGCCTGAGCCCAGTAATGGGGAATGGTCACATACCTCCACCTGCAGAGCCGCACTCTACAGATATGGCTGCTCTGTGCTTACAGGACCTGTGATGATGTCACATGGAGGGGAGGAGTCAGGGGTCACATGATCAGCTCGTCTGGCTGTCATGGTCACATGTGTGCGAGGTGTACGGAACAGAGCCGCGTGTGTACGAGGTGTACGGAGAGGAGCCGCGTGTGTACGAGGTGTACTGAGCGGAGCCGCGCGTGTTCGAGGTGTACGGAGTGGAGCCGCGCGTGTTCGAAGTGTACAGAGTGGAGTCGTGTATGTACGAGGTGTACGGAGCGGAGCCGCGTGTGTGTGAGGTGTACGGAGCAGAGCTGCGTGTGTATGAGGTGTACGGAGCAGAGCCGCGTGTGTACGAGGTGTACGGAGCAGAGCTGCGTGTGTACGAAGTGTACGGAGCGGAGCCGCGTGTGTACGAGGTGTACAGAGCAGAGCCGCGTGTGTACGATGTGTACGGAGCAGAGCCATGTCTGTATGAGGTGTACGGAGCAGAGCCGTGTGTGTACGAGGTGTACAGAGCAGAGCCTCGTGTGTACGATGTGTACGGAGCAGAGCCGCGTGTGTACAAGGTGTACGGAGCAGAGTCGCGTGTGTACGAGGTGTACGGAGCAGAGCCGCGTGTGTACAAGGTGTACGGAGCAAAGCCGCGTGTGTACGAGGTGTATGGAGCAGAGCCGTGTGTGTACGAGGTGTACGGAGCAGAGCAGTGTGTGTACGAGGTGTACGGAGCAGAGCAGTGTGTGTATGAGGTGTACGGAGCGGAGCCGTGTGTGTACAACGTATACGGAGCAGAGTCACGCGTGCACGAGGTGTATGGAGCGGAGCCACACGTGTTCGAGGTGTATGGAGCAGAGCCACGCGTGTACGAAGTGTATAGAACAGAGCCGCGTGTGTACGAGGTGTACAGAGTGGAGTCGTGTGTGTGTACGAGGTGTATGGAGGCACGTGTGTATGAGTCGGTCGACAGGGTAGGGGATACTCGGATACCGGGACAGGGGGTTGCTTCGGTGGGGAATCACGGCTGGTCGGGTACCGGTTCCGTGCCCCGGACCCTCAGTGGCGGGGATGGGGTGATGATGATGGGGAAATGGTATCGTGATGCCACCTGTGGTTCCTGGTAATAGGGTTACCAGCGCTGCAGCCGGCTGCTGAGGTGATGGGAATGCAGCTTTGGTAGTACAGCTTCCCACAGGTGGAGCTTTACGTCAGGGCAGCAGGGTGGATGCGGGAGTAGTAGTCCTCAGTTCCTGTGACGATGCTGTAGCCCTCCGGGAGCCGAATGAAAGGAGGACGGACACCACTTCAGCTCAAACGGTTCTTTACTTGCATCAGATGGAAACAGTTACACGGTACTTTCTGAGTTAACGGGTATTGTAACCATGGGTCGTGAAGGTTTCCTCAGAGTCTGACAGTGATGCCCTCAATATGGCGCTCGTGGTCTTGTTACTCTCTTGCTCTGTCTCAATTTGCCCCTCTTGAGCAAAGTCTCTAATCCACGGGTCTGTTACCTAAAAGTCTTTCACTTGTCAGTGTCGTGAACCCAGCTGCGGGACTGATGTTGGGCTGCTTTAGGGGTGCTTCGGCTCCCTGTGTGTGTCGGGCCCTCAGCTTGCCACTCTGTAGTTAGGGATGAACCTTGCGTCTAGCTACCTCAGCTCTGGTATGCCAGTGTCGACCCGGGTCCCCAGCTGGCTCCAACCAATCCTGGGTACACCCCTTCCAGAGTCTGGGTTGCCGCTCTCCAAAGAGGCGCCCTCCTGATGCAGCCGAGGGTCCCCTGCGTCTGCCTTGCTTGCTCTCCTCACACCAACTGTCTGACTGAGCTGTCACTCCCCGTCTCCCGCTCTCTAGGCTCCCCCCCTGGGACTTACTAAATATACGGTCCCCTGTCTTAAAGTGGCCTGTGTTGGGTGTTGGGGTGCAGACTCAGAAGAGTCCCCACGTCCACGGTTACGGAGGCATCACACCTTTAATTAGAAGCAGAAAGTTATTACAGATTGGGGGTGAACATTTGCCAAAGGTTCTAAATGACCATTGCTAATATGATTTGGATGCATTTGCAGTACTTTCCTCTGAAACAGGGATGCATTTCATCTGATTGTTAAGTGGATGACCCCCCATATCAGAATTATCCCTTGGAGTTCCTAGGTTATAAAGGGCTATAGATGCACTTTGGTAAGCTCACCACTTCGTCATTTTGTGCCCAATGTGTTATGCAAATTGACAACTAAATAGTGGCTTTATTGATTTATTCATTAGTAGACTGATGAAAAGGCTCCGTATGTTGTGCATTGGCTTGAGATCAGCTGTACTTATCTGGAAGCAGTTATATCATGTATAACGGGGGTGTCTCTATCAGATATCAGGATAAGAGACTCTAATTAACCAACAGGTGACAATATCTTGATTTGGTATATATCTACATACACCTACTGTTGACTGGCTATGTCCATATATGTATAAACTGTTACTAATTTTGTATTATATCTGTTTTAGATGATTATGTGAGCATACATCAATTCCCTGTGTATCCTGTTGTTGTGCCTCCTGATGAACCCACGTTACAGGTACCACCATTAGGGGAGAAACGCGTCGAGGCTGCTATTTAACGAATTGGATACGGCATCACTTCGAGATTTGAAGCACAATTTTTAAGATAAGTTAGACGGACTAAAGACAAACACCGGCAGACTTGGATGATCATTTTTGTGTACAGTCTTGTGGTTGATGATTATATCTGTGTGGTAATTTTAATAATCATTAAAATGCACTGGCATATAGTGTCACCCCCCCAACTAGAGGATTAGATCTGATTGTATGGCCCACAGTCTAATATAAAGTCAAATAGAGACATTAGGCAGTAAAGGGTAAGCCTTCGGGGAGCGGGGACACCAGTATAAATAAGGGTGCAACAAAACTCCGCTGGTAGGCAGGGAAAGCATCAGTGTAGAAACCCTGTTGGTAGGATGATAGACAGAATAGGCATTGTCATGATTTTTTAATCACTATTTCACCATGTCACTGTGGTTTGAGGTATTTTTTATATTTTTGTCTAAATAAAGTTGTTATATTAAACATATAATTGGGGTTATTATTTCTGAATATACCTGTTACTCCTCATATAAAAAATGTATGACACGTTTTGAACCATGCTACACATGTGGCAGGAATGGCCACATGAAGAGAGAATGCAGAACGCCCAGACATCTTTGCAACCCACTCCCAAGATCAGGACCACCCACAGGACAAAATTACAAGCAATTCCAACATTCAAGGACCCAGTTTCACAACCCCAGCAATCACTCTCAGCCATAAAAATTCAGCGGTCCCATGCCAACAATGGTGTCTAAATCCGGCTTCATGTGTCCCAAAGTACCCTGATGGCCACTTTACACGTAGCTACAGGTAACAGGTTTTCCACAGGTAACTTACTGGCTGCAGTGAAATCATGGAGACATAGTTCCATTTGTACACAACAACAAGATAGAACCATGTCTCCATGATTTCACTGCAGCCAGTAAGTTACCTGTGGAAAACCTGTTACCTGTAGCTGGGTGTAAAGGGGCCATTACAGATGGAAGGACAAACACTTGAATTTATGGTTGATACGGGCGCTGCCAGAGCAATTATGTGCCAAGAAGATCTGCCATTTTCTAATATGACTACCAAAGACTTTATAACGTGGGCAGGGGTGGATGGGACAACTTACCAAAGCCCATGTGACTCAACCAGTAAAGATTGGACCCTATCAAGAGGTGCTTGCCAGATTGGTTGTCTCCCCCACCTACCCTGTTAATCTCCTTGGAGCTGATCTACTCGCTAGAGTACGAGCATATATCCAATACACCTTTACGGGTCTCCAGTTGATCCTACACAACTCACATACAGAAGATATCCTTCAAGACGAAGATATGTGGGTACTCCAAGCCGTACCCCTGCTCCTTTATAAACTAACGATGGGATTTGAAGTACCAGACCATATTGTCTTCCAAGTACCTGATCACCTCTGGTCAAAAGGGCGTCTCAGGGTACCCCCTGTTTCTATGACACCGAAGGAAGGGGCACAACTACCCCAAGTGCCACAATAGCCTCTCAAGGCAATACAAGAATCTTCTCTGAATGAACAGATCATGGCCTTATTGAAGAATGGTACCCTTGTCAGATGTCTCTATCCATGCAACACACCCTTGTTTCCAGTAAAGAAAAAAACATTGTAAGGTCAACTGGACAAATTCAGACTTGTACAAGATCGCAGAGCCGTTAATGAAGCAACAGTGTTGGAATCTCCAGTTGTACCACACCCACACACCCTCCTCTCTGACTTTTGTCAGCGTACCACTCCACGAAGACAGTCGTTTCTTGTTTGCTTTTATCTTTCAATGGGCCCAATATACCTGTACAGGGATGCCACAGGGAGCACAAAACTCTCCAAACCAATTCACTCAGGCTTTGTCAGCAGGTCTGCAACCATGGAAAGATTCACTTCCAGACTCTACACTGCTACAGTATGTTGATGACCTTCTTCTCTGCGCCCCAACCTTCAAGAATTTTGAGAGTCTGTCCCTTGATCTTCTGTACCTTGCTTCACAGAACTGTAAAGCCTCTAAGAACAAGGTACTATGGTGCCACCAGAAGGTTATCTTTTTAGGTCATTGCCTATCTCCGGGTCTCAGACATCTAACAGACAACAGAAAACAAGCCATTGTGGATATACTATTATTATTATTATTTATTTATATAGCACCATTGGTTCCATGGTGCTTTACATTAGAAGTGGGGGTAACAAGGACAAATATAGTACATATGAACAATCAAGGCTTGCTGATACACGATGGGAGAGGATCCTGTCCACGAGGGCTCACAGTCTACAGGGGAGAGGGAGGATATGATAGGGTATAAACAGTTCCAAGCCTTCATAGGCCTCATCACGTACTGTAGACAATGGATCCCCAATGCTTCAAGACTCATGCAACCACTCTATGACGCCCTAAAAGAAGGTAATCTTAGCGGCTACATTCATAAAACCAGCCAGAGGTATCACTCATTTGAGATGCTTAAAGAAGCTATCATGTCTTCATATCTCCCACAGCCTTGGGCATACCTGTCTATACCAAGCCTTTCTACCTTTTTGTACATGAAATCAAAGTACATGCTTCTGGAGTACTGGCACAGAAACATGGACACAGAATAAGACCTGTTTTCTACTATTCAGCAAGACTTGATCCTGTTGCCAGAGCCAGCCCTACATGCGGCGATAACACAAATGTCACCTGGTTTCGATTTCAGAGCACTGCTCCAAAACCGAAACCAGGTGACATTGTTTTTATCGCCGCCAAAATCCCGAAATACACACCGCAATAAGGAGGCTATTTGGCGACGATAATTCCAGGGACAAATATCGCCTCCAAAAATGTCTCCTGCGGTTGTGGCGTGTAAAGGTACCCTAAGAGATCCTGTATTTATCTGATCTCTTGGTTTTGCTGCAAAGAGAATAGAGAGGAGGATGCAGCCCCCCCCACTGAGCTCCTGTGCTGCGATGTTACATGCATATTCATGATATGGGGAGGGGACATCAGAGAACTAAGTGGATCATTCACTGTGATTGACAGATGGAATGATTCTCTTCATCTGAAGTTTACAGAAGATAGTAGGGAAATATAAATAATAGAAATACATCAATAGAGCTTAGAGAAACTAATTAGAAAATGATAGCAGTTACATATGGAGTTTTGACCTAAGAGTTTTCTTTTCATCTGAGTTAACCTATTTTAATGTACACAGTCTAAGCTTTTCATTGCATTCCCCTTGGAAATGGACCACCTAAAATGTCCTACTAACTTCTATTAACAATGTGCAGTGAGTTCATGACATATTTTCCCCTTTTTTCTGATATTGTCTGACAACTTTAGAACACTTTCCTCTTTTGCACTCTATCATTACATACACTGTGTTCCAAAGTATTATGCAAATGTTCTTTTTCTCTGATTTTTCTAAATGGTCGGTGCAAATGACAAGCAGTGTAATAAAAGTCATCACCCGTTAGAGTAAATATCGAATTTTATTGAAGAAACCTCCCAATGATAACAGTATAATCTTTAAAATAAAAAAATAAAAAACTCTAAATGCACTGCTCCAAATTATTAGGCACAGTAGAGTTTGTAAACATTTGATATGTTTGAAAGAACTGAAAATGCTCATTTGTTGAATTTGCAGCATTAACAGGTCACATTCACTGAAATAAAAAGCTATTTAACTCCAAAACATCCTAACAGGCCAAGTTACATGTTAACATAGGAACCCTACTTTGATATCACCTTCACAATTCTAGCATCCATTGATATTGTGAGTTTCTGGAGAGTTTCTGCTTGTATTTCTTTACAAGGTGTCAGAATATCCTCCCAGAGCTGCTGTTTTGATGTGAACTGCCTCCCACCCTCATAGATCTTTTGCTTGATTATATTCCTAAGGTTCTCTATAGGGTTGAGGTCAGGGGAAGATGGTGGCCACACCATGAGTTTATCTCCTTTTATGCCCATAGCAGCCAATGGCACAGAGGTATTCTTTGCAGCATGAGATGGTGCATTGTCATGCATGAGGATGATTTTGCTCCTAAAGGCACGTTTTTGCTTTTTGTACCATGGAAGAAAGTTCTCAGTTGGAAACTCTATATACTTTGCAGAGGTCATTTTCACACCATCTTGAACCTTAAAGGGGCCTACCAGCTGTTTCCCAATGATTCCAGCCCAAAACATGACTCCACCTCCTTGCTGACGTCGCAGCCTTGTTGGGACATGGTGGCCATCCACCATCCATCGACTACTCTATTCATCTGGACCATCCAGGGTTGCTCGGCACTCATCAGTAAACAAGACTGTTTGAAAATTAGTCGTCATGTATATCTGGACCCACTGCAACTGTTTCTGCTTGTGAGCACTGTTTAGGGGTGGATGCATAGTAGGTTTATGCACCACAGCAAGTATTTGAAGGATCCTACACCTTGAGGTTTGCAGGACTCCAGAGGTACCAGCAGCTTCAAATATCTGTTTGTTGGTTTGTAAGGCCTTTTTAGCAGCTGCTCTCTTAATCTGATGAACTTGCCTGGCAGAAACCTTCCTCATTCTGCCTTTATCTGCAAGAACACATCTGTGCTCAGAATCAGCCACAAATCTCTTCACAATACAATGATCACGCTTACGTTTTCGTGCAATATCAAATGTTTTTATCCCTTGTCCAAGGCATTGCACTATTTGCTTCTTTTTGGCAGCAGAGAGATCCTTTTTCTTTCCCATGTTACTTGAAAACTGTGGCCTGCGTAATATTGTGGAACACCCAGTTTTCCTTTTATTGGGCTCACCTGCCAAACTAATTATCACAGATATCTGAGATTGATTTCAATAATCCAAAGAACCCTGAGACACAATACCAGCAATGGGTTTCATTGAAAAAAAATAAAAATAAAACCCTATGACACTTAAAACCAATTTGCACAATTATTTGGAACACAGTGTAATGGTTTGGCTTCGTATTCATGGTTCCTGCCATAGGGTCATCTGACAGATCCACCAATTTATGCATATTTCCTTTGATCCTTCTTCTAGTTATTTCATTTTTATTTTTTCTCATTTTTTATTTATCCTCACTACATTATTATTATCTTCATTCACCTATGGTGCTGGCTTTCACCTCCTCAGTCCTCCTCTCCCTCCCTACCTGACTGTTCTAGTGCCCACGGAGAAAGGTTATGTCCCCCATTCTCTGTTTATGTATTTTTCCACCATTTCATATTCATATATTGTATTGTATATATATTGTATATTTATCTGGCAGCCTACTGTTGGGCGCTTCAGAGAGACATTCCAGATGCAAATCACAAGCATAAATGTACCAACAGGAGCCTCGCGGGGAAGAATCGATTTTAGTGTGTGTTAGTAAGCTCATTCCAGTTTAAAAAAAATATTTTCATGAAAAATATGTAATAAAAAAAACCATTTCATCAGTCTATTTTCATACATTTTCAGGTATTGCATTATTTATCATAGTTACCTAAATTGTCAGAAAAAGTGATGTCCTATGACAAAATAAAGGTCATTTTCGGATTCAGCTCACCAAAAAACATGTGGAATAACCAAAACAGCTCTTGAAAATTTTTTTTCTTTATATTTCCTTATGTAAGTCCCATATTTTTTTGTTGGGCAGGACTCCTCCAGTTTATGTCAGATCTCTATCTAATCAGTAGCTCATCTGCAGGAGTATATAGGATTACCAAACTCTTGATGGTTATGATTGGATTGCGCTATCTACGTCACTTCTAAAGGTATCTACATTGTGTTTGTTATGTAGGTCATTGTTAGGTCTTGTTCAGGTAAAATGATCTAGTCACAATTATAAATAAGAATTTATTTTTTAGACATTGTGGTCATATTGCTTCTGTAATACCAGCAGTATAGATCCTACAAGCCAGGTATTGATATCTGGGTACCTTTGAGCATAGTATTTGGATATTCATACAAATCAGGTCAACGAATCTTGTTCCATGCAGTCTTGGTTCATCACTTGTTTGAACTAGATCCCTCATGCCGTTCCTTACTGCATTAGGAAGTGTGGTTACATGATTCCAGTGCATCTAGGACACTGATCATACAGCGTTCACATTGAGTTCTCCCTACTTAAGTGACCACATTGTAGGCAGTATCTCCTATCTGAATGAATTGAGTTTGCTACTGTCTGTTACTTGGTTGCCTCTACACTTTGACATAATTAGCATGCTAGATGAAAATCAGCTATGTAAAGTCAACAGGGCGCTTCAAAGGGATGGTGTGATATTACTGTGTGACTTGTCTTTTGACAGGTAAAATGGTTTGGCTTTTCCCGTCTTAGTTTGTTATATGACGTAACATTCAAGTTCAGTAATATCTTGCTTCTTTCGATAGGTTATGACTGTGTGGTGATCCCTACATGATCCATATACAGTGAAGGAAATAAATATTTGATCCCTTGCTAATTTTGTAAGTTTGCCCACTGACAAAGACATGAACAGTTCATAATTTAAGGGTTGGTTAATTTTAACAGTGAGAGAGTGTCTCGCCGGTGTGTTGGTACCTTGGTTCCCTAGCATTACTGTGCATTTCTGTGCTTCTACCCAATTCTCCTTCCAGCCTAACCAGCTGGGATACTATAGTATGTTACCTGTGCAGATTCTGCTAAGTTCCCTGCTCTGCTGCGTAGCCGTACATGTGTTGTTGAGTCATTGCTCTGATGCACGTCCTTATGCGTGTGCGGACCCTGGCTGCCGCTGTGGAAGCTATCCGCGGGCTGTGAGGTCCTCTGCAGCTGGTGCATGACTTTCCACGTGTGGCCAGGCTTGCAGCTGCTGCCAGGTGCCCTGCGCCTCAGTTTCTATGCTGGCTATGCTGTAATGGTTTCTGTCTGTGCTTAGAGTGCGCACGGGCCACACCTTCCATGCTTTTATAAGATGGAGTGTGTGCACTTGTGTTATAGCTGAGGGTCAGCTCTTATTTAAAGTTCCTCTTCCTTGTTGGGCGTCACCAGAGCCTCTCATTAGGTTCCTGAATCTAACCTTGTGTGATTTGTCCAGCCATGCTGCTTTTGGTCTCCCTGTGTCTTCAGCTCCAGTCCTGTTGCAACCGGATTTGGATGGCTGATGTGTGCCTGTCCTTGTCCCTGTCTTGCCTATGCATTGGTACCCAAGTCCTTGCCTTGTATGTGAATTCCTGCCTGTGTCGTGATGTTCTCTGCCTGGAGCAGTGTCTGATGTACAGAGTCCAGATGTGCTGCCTATGTCTCTGATGATCGCTGTTTGCCGGTGTCCCTGATGACCGCTTGCCCGCGGTGTCCAGATGACGCTTGCTGACGGTGTCTCAGATGGGGTCCCTTGATCCTGTAGTGTTTGCAACAGACCGCTTGAGTTCCTTTTCAAGTCGTATATGATATCCAGAGCCTGGTGTCCTTATTGTCCTGTGTCCCCAATGTGTCCTGCTTGAGTTGTGTTTGATGTTCCGAGTCCTGATGTCCTGCCTGTGTCCAGATGTGAAGTCCGTGGTCCGTGGTCCATTCCCTGTTCTTAGAGTCGGTCCTGCTCATGTTCCTGGATGGGCTCCTCCTCTGTGTTTCTGGGGAGTCTCCAACCTTGCGTTTCGGTGACGGCTCTGCCTGAGGTTCCTGGATCTGACCAGCCGATGTCCTATGATTCCATGTGGTGTTCCTGGACCTGCGCTGTCCGTGTTCTGCCTGTGTCCCGATGTCCGGCCTGTTCCCTGGGGTCCATCCTGAGATAACTTCTAAATGAGGTCGGTGTCTGATGTTCTCCTACTATGCCAGTGCTATGCCTGAGGCCTGAGAGAGGGGCACTACTGATATGCCCGTGCCAGACGACCCAGGACTGCATCAACCCGTGAGGACCTCCTACCTTGCCATCCCCTGTCTACCTACATGTTCCCCTTGACTGATGTGCGAAATCTGGAGCCTGGCTTAATGACTTGTTACTTTGTACTGTGTCTTGTTGTTAAAGTAAACTTTATGTTCATTTTACCTGAACATGTGCGGTGTCTTTAGTCCTGCATGTTACCACCTTGCTGCCCTTCACTAGTCTGGGCAGGCCCGGGTCTCCCCTGTGCTCCAGTGGTCCACATACATATATCACCTGGGACATACAGCCCACGTTGCCGTGGCCTGGCGGCATGGAAGCGTAAGCTAGCTAACCCACGTCCTGTAATAGATAGAATATTAACAACAAAATCCAGAAAATTACATAGTCTACGTTATATAAATGTATTTGCATTTTGAAGAGAGAAATAAGCATTTGATCCCACAGGCAAACAAGACGTAATACTTGGTGGCAAAACCCTTGTTGGCAAGCACAGTGGTCAGATGTTTCTTGTAGTTGATGAAGAGGTTTGTGCACACTAGGAGGAATTTTGGTCCACTCGTCTTTGTAGATCATCTTTAAATCATTAAGATTTTGAGGCTGTTGCTTGGAAACTCGGAGCTTCAGCTCCCTCCATTGTTTTTCTTTGGGATTAAGGTCTGGAGACTGGCTAGGTTACGTCATGACCTTAATATGCTTCTTTTTGCACCACTCCTTTGATGCACTTGGCGCAAGCCATTACTGCTGGTTAAGTCCTTAAAGGTTAGGATATTCTTTACCCGCTCCCAAAAGGGAAGGGGGCCTGACGGAGCCCTTCCCCAATGGCTGTCGCACGATATCTGGCGTTTGGTGACGTGGATGATGTTAGAGTCAAGTAACACATATAAAACAAAAACTAGTAGCACAGAACCAAAGAGAATAACAAACGGACCAGGGATTATAGCCAGGGATGAAGAACCAGAAATAACTGTTAGCAAATGCTGAGGAGTGACCAGAAGATAACTAGGAAACACCACAACACTGCGGAATGGGGCTGAATAAACAGTACGGGACTGGGTTAGGAGTTCAAATAGCGAGCCCAATGCTAAAGATTAAACTTAGGTGATGCATCCCTCCCAGTCATGTCCAGGCAACTACTTCCTGCTCACCTGTACAGCAAGGTATACACTTTCCCACCATTGGCTTACACCAGGCAAGGAAGCATCCTGCATTGCCTGTCAACTGGGAGACAAGGTCTAAGGTCCCCCAAGCTGCAAAACAGCTGGGAGGCACAGCGACCCGCATCCCCACATCACTCACTACTTCCACACACAAAGCAACACTGTGTGTAGTTGCACAACCAGAGTGCATGATTGCCCCAACCCCAGACTGCACTGACTGACGGGGAAGTCTGGCAAGCAAAAGACAACGATTGTCACCATGGCAGGTGTCTTGCTAAATTTACCTGGATCGGGGCAGAGCCCGTACTTGCATAGCGCTCACTGACTTATAAATCAGGCATGAATGATAAATTCAATCTTGCTATAGAGAATGTTATTTGTTTACAAAGTAGCACATGAATTGTCATCAATTGAATACAGGCATCACACAAATTATACCAATTATACCTAAACTTAATTATAGCGAATAGGCATCAATAGTTTACAGCGTATTGTAGCTGCTTCACCTTCTTCATCGGGGAGGTCACGATCAGGAGAAGGGACCACGGCTTGCTTCACAGAGACGTCCATCGATGTTGGCCTCTGGAAAGGTTTCCCCCTCACTGAATGTGACCAGCTTCATTTATACCATTTTAGAATAGAATATCTCTGACCACACGCTGATGGCATGATCCAGCTTTTCTCATGACTGACCATCAGCCACAGGATATTCACTTCTTCCTGTGACTGGCTGTGCAAGAAATCCATCTGTTTTCCTATCCCAGGATGTGGGTTCCTATTACAGGATGTGTATGTCTCAAGAAGTTTAGTTCATGTTTTCACATACCAGCATAATGTGAAGGAGAGTTCACCCTTTTTATATTTCAACAGAGTACTGATACATTTATTTATATTGAATGATGATAAGGCCTGTGGTCACTATTCTAATTATGATTACCTGTTCTATCCTATTCTATCCACATCCACACGCCATTCTTATCACATTGGTATCACAATCGGTCCTTGACCACAGGAATTATCTTCCATTTCATTAAGAAACCTACAGTACTTTTGGCTTCCTACATAACATTTTGTATGCTATATAACAATTCAAGTTTAAAAAGTGGAATTACCATAACAGCAATCACCAACACCGAGTGAATCGAGAAATTCAAAATTCTTCCAGCAGAGGGTGAACATTCCATGAGAATATCATGCCAATGATGAGAAATTGCATCTGCAACTATATTTGATCAATACATCAATAGGAAATCACTTTTACATTTAATTTTAACTTTTCTGATTTTTTCAGACAACATTGAAATAAAAATACTATCACTTTAACCGATACATATATTAAAACTAAAAACAATATGACCTGGAAGGCCCCTTGCAGAAGCCACATTAACCATCCTCCAATTCCTTTAAACCAATTTGTTGGATTTAGGAAAGAAAAAGTATTGGCCCACCAGCTATCTTTGTGGTCATGATTATCTTTTTGATATTTATCCCTTAAACGCTGTATATTCTGGAGTTAAACGAGCTAGGGTGCAACCACCCTTAACCCCCGACAGGGATCCATTTATAAGCATTTTGCCCACAAACCCAATACATCCATCCCTCTGTAGAGATCTCATAAAGCTGAGTGTTGTAAAACTAGTCGGTGTACTAAATCAACAAAGATACTCACATTGGTTAATAGACCACCCCGGTTTTTGCCTAATAGGACTATAATATCCTGCATCAGGGTTACTACACCTTGGTTCATTAGCTTAATATTCAGAAGATTTATTACACATTAAATGACCTGGTATATTGCTACAAGTATCACTATCCATTAATAAATATAGTGGCATAAGGCCAGAATACATCATGAATTGTCCTTTCACGCAAACTAGGTTTGAAAGCATCTGCTGTATTTGTACCGTATATACTCGTTATAAGCCGACCCGTGATAAGCCGACCCCCCTACTTTTGCCCCCAAAACCTGGGAAAACCTATTGACTCGTGTATAAGCCGAGTCCCGAAATACAGTATACAGGACTCGGATTCGTAAACTCGTCGCTCAGACCTCGACTCAGAATCGCTCAAGACTCGCTACTGACAGCGGGTATCCGAGTCCCTAATACAGTGACTCGCGTATAAGCCGAAGGGGGGACTTTTCAGCCCAATTTTTGGGCTGAAAAACTGGCTTATACGCGAGTATATACGGTCATTGTCCCAAAACGTATACTAATATTGTTCATAGGGAGATGTCCCAAATCAGTCAACACAGTTTTATTTCTCGGCACCCAAACTCCTCCTTTAAAGGCCATATACTGCAAATTCTTAATTGTCCTGCTCAGATTTCAAACTGTCTCAGCAATTGTCCCACATCAGGATTTCTTCCATTGTTACCAGTATAGCCAGGAAAGGAATACTGGTCGCTGTCACAGGAGAATGAGTACAAGTCCAGCAATCTGTGGGTTGAGTGTTATTCAATGCTTCCGTCACTTGATGGTGCACCAGAAACTTGCTGGCTATTGGCCCCTCTCGGTGTAGGTTGCTCCATCCATCAGCTACGCCTAAAAATACGCTTCCAAGGATTCCACTTAACAGTCATACCTAGGGTACAAAAAAAGATGGCATCACCCTTGATCTTATTATTTCAAGCATCAGCTAATCTACTATGTAACAATTTCTGCGCTATGATATTGTAGGGAGCCTTGGACCAGCCTCGGACATCCAACTTTTCTGAAACATGCACAACCCACACTAAATCTGCAGAACATTCAAATTCAACACAATCACTTCACTTGCAGCCTCCCCAAATATTAGTTAGATTACTGCAAAACCATAGGCCACTGGCAAAACACAGACAGAACAAGCTCGACTATGTGTATTCCCAGTCTTTCTGCTTAGTTTCGCAATGTTAACAAAATACTTGGTTTTAGCTTATCTCATTCTCACAAGTGTAATTGGTATGTGTTTTTCACTTGCTAAATGTTCCTCCGTTTTATCCCTGATGTCAGTTGACAAGGGATCACAACTAATTGGACTCCTTTATACAATCAGGATTTTTATTTTTAAATCCTTATTACATGCATACGGTCATTCAGTTCAATCAAGTATTCTCATACCTGTCACGTTCTTTCACACACAATTATTCGACACACAAATGTCAATACACAAATGCAATGTGTTTGCACTATCCCTTAAACAAATTTATCTATTTTAATTTAACTTTTTTGACAAAATGCTTAACTGATTCAAACTGCACACCAACGTCCGCTTCACTTCCTTAACTTGCTGAGAATTTTTCCTATGAACTGTCCTATAGGCTAAGGCTAGCGTCCAGTTTTGCTTCCCCAATATTATATCACCTGCCTTTGCAGGGACCCTCTCGAGTAATTTTAACAACATCGAGAGACTACTACATCACCTGCCTTTGCAGGGATCCCTCGAGTAACTTCACAGCATCGAGGGGTTACCACATCACCTGCCTTTGCAGGGATCCCTCGAGTAACTTCACAACATCGAGGGGTTACCACATCACCTGCCTTTGCAGGGATCCCTCAAGTAACTTCACAACATCGAGGGGCTACCACATTACCTGCCTTTGCAGGGATTAATCGACTAACTTCACAACATCGAGGGGCTACCACATCACCTGCCTTTGCAGGGATCCCTATAAGTACATCAACAACATTATAGGGTTCAGAATTTTTTTACTTTTCCTGCCATTTTTCCGCCAGCCCATAATTGACCAATTCATGTGCCTATGATATTTGATGGAGCCTCGGTCGAACCGGGAACCTCCATAACAGTTTCCTTACGTTTTCTTAACATTTTGGTACTCTGCCAAAAGATCGAGAAATTTGGAAAAATGCCAAATAAGAAAATATTACTCAAAAATAAGGTGTTCTTTAAATACCCCACTGTGGGGCATCCTGCCGACTACGCCAATTAATGTCTTGCTAAATTTACCTGGATCGGGGCAGAGCCCGTACTTACGTAGCGCTCACTGACTTACAAATCAGGCATGAATGATTACATTCTCTATAGCAAGATTAAATTTGTTTACAAAGTAACACATGAATTGTCATCAATTGAATACAGGCTTAACACAAATTATACTAATTATACCTAGACTTAATTATCCACACGCCATTTTTATCACATTGGTATCACAGCAGGTATTCTTTACAGGTATTTATAATGTGTACAAATATGAATATATAACCATGTGAAATATTCAATGTACATTAGATATTGCTGTTTATTTGCTTTTTGGTTGAAAGATATTAGTAGTTGCAAATAATTTTAATTCTAATATACCGTGTTTTGGACTATAAGATGCGCCCAACCATAAGATGCTTGCCAGGTTTAGCAGTACAATATAGGAAAAACATATTTGCTACTTATTAAATCTTTGCTTGAGATCTAGAAAGGAGGGGTCAATATCACAAATTGTAATTTACTAGGTTAGAATTGGGAGGTAATAAATCCATTGTTAGTGTTTCTTTGCACCATGTGTTTTATTACATATATATTCACAGGACGGACATTCATGAGCACACTGCAGTACACATATATACACACAACTCTGCTGCATGGATAGTGCATATATTTAATACTGATGAATATAAGGGTAATAATGTTTTGAACTTTTGACTTTCAATCTCCTTATCTCACCATCCACTAAAGCTTAGAACATTATTCTACCATCATTTTTATAAAAATCATCTTCACTATCTCATATGTAAATTTCACTTGCAACTACTGTATTTAACATAGTTATGCATGCAGATTCCTGTCATGTCACGGCATTGTTATTGTTTTGCTCCTCATGGTGGAAAAGTCTGGAATAGCGGCCTAAAAAAAGGTTAAGAATGCTCGTTTTAAGTATTGTCATAAGAAGCATTGGCTTGAGTTTGCAAAAAAGTACAAAACATTAACAGCAGAAGAGTGGAAAAAGGTGATTTGGAGCGATGAGACCAAAGTAATAGATTCTGATAGGTACAAATTGGTCTGGAAGAAACAAGGGAAAGGGGGGCTAACGGATCAAAAAATGTGAAAAACTCAAGTTCGGTAGAGGAAGCCTGGTGATATGGGGTTGTCACAGCCACAGGCATTAGATAGTTGACCAGGATCGATGGTGGTGTCAACGTTTAGCTATATGCGAGTATCCTACAACACGAGTTACTATGTATTTCAGACTATAAGACGCACCAGACTGTAAATAGAGTTAAGACTGGCGTCACCACAGATGTAGGTGCTGGCAGAAAAAATATTACTTACAGACTAGTGAACCGCCGTGACACTACTATATTCATGATTCATGTGGATGAATGAGTGGCACTAAAGAAAAGAAGATCTATGGGTATAATGCAAATGTGTAATGCAGTAAAACTGCCCTGTGCTGAATATGAAAACCGGAGATCTTAGTCTCAGTAGTGGCCACTAAAGATCAAGCTTGGCACCCACTTCAAGGAGTCTCCACTGCCAAGTCCTAACACTATGCCCTGATGAAGTAGTGTGATGTGAATGGATTTATATGTCCTAGATGTAATTAAAAACGACGAACTGGTGTGTACTAGGATCTAACAATGGTGTCCAAGTGTGGCTACTAAACTAAGGAAAAAGTGGAAAATGGGAAAAAATTATAAAGTGGAAGCTCAGTCCAAATAAGCAATATATAAATAGAGTTAAGACTGGCGTCACCACAGATGTAGGTGCTGGCAGAAAAAATATATACTTACAGACTAGTGAACCGCCGCGACACTACTATATTCATGATTAATGTGGATGAATGAGTGGCACTAAAGTTCTTTACTAGTCTGTAAGTATATATTTTTTGTGCCAGCACCTACATCTGTGGTGACGCCAGTCTTAACTCTATTTATATATTGCTTATTTGGACTGAGCTCCCACTTTATAATTTTTTCCAATTTTCCACTTTTTCCTTAGTTTGGTAGCCACACTTGGACACCATTGTGAGATCCTAGTACACACCAGTTCGTCGTTTTTAATTACATCTAGGACATATAAATCCATTCACATCACACTACTTCATCAGGGCATAGTGTTAGGACTTGGCAGTGGAGACTCCTTAAGTGGTGCCAAGCTTGATCTTTAGTGGCCACTACTGAGACTAAGATCTCCGGTTTTCATATTCAGCACAGGGCATTTTACTGCATTACACATCTGCATTATACCCATAGATCTTCTTTTCTTTAGTGCCACTCATTCATCCACATTAATCGATGAATATAGTAGTGTCGCAGCGGTGCACCAGACTGTAAGACACACCTAGGTTTTAGAGGTGGAAAATAGGGGAAACAATGGCTTTGATATGACTCAGGCCCTGCAACCAGTCATTGCTGGCATTCGGACATAGGAGCAGCATGTGAGCCACACGACTGATTTCTTGCTCCAGTGTCTGATGGAGGGTAGATGCCAGCGCTGACTGGTCACAGGGCCTGAGTGTTATATCAATGTCACATGGGCACAGACTATGCAACCTCTAACAAAGCTGGAACCCTTATAGCATTTATTAATTTTGCAAGGCCCAACAAGGGCCATGAGATTGGCCTTGTCCATGTAGTAGTGGCAATCTCTTTAAGGACTAACTCCCATCATGTCCTGTATATCCTAAGGCATGTTTGGAGTTATAGTTCAGCACATTATTGTGTTTTTTTTTTACTTTACTTTTTTAGGGGAAATTTTATACATCAATAGCTTTTCCAGCTAGGGTATGTGTACTTTCTTTAAAGAGGACCTGTCACCCATTGGTGCTTTCCAAACTGAAAGCACCACTGAATGCAGCGTGTCTGCTGCATTCAGGGAAGGCATTTCCCATGTTTCTACCCCTCCCTGTAACCTGTAACCTGTAAAAAACACTTTAGAAAGTGTAGAGATAAGGATTTCGGGGGACTTACTGATTATGGAGTTTTCGCTGTGCACGGGGGTCCTCCCTGCCTCCCTGTGCCGCGTCATGCCTGTGACATCAGCGCCGGAGCCCACCCTGCTGAATGCATAAAGCATAATGTGTAGCAGGGCGAGCTCCGTCGCGATGTCACAGGCAGGAGGCGGCACAGAGACGCAGAAGGCAGGGAGGACCCCTGTGCACAGTGAGGACTCCATAAACAGCAAGTCCCTCCGGACTCCTTATCTCTACACTTTCTAAAGAGTTTATTGCAGGATACAGGGGGGGGGTAGAAAGATGGCAGACCCCTTCCCTGAATGCAGCAGACACGCTGCTTTCAGTGGTGCTTTCAGTTTAGAAAGCATCGGGGGGGTGACAGGTCCCCTTTAATGTACCCTACTTTGCCCTGTCACCCTGCGGAAATCAAGGAAGTGGCCACAGTCTGCAGATTAAGTGTTGCTGTGATGTACTATATAATGAAGAGGCCAGGCATGGGAGGAGGACCATGCACTATGCTGTAGTTTGATGTTCAAACCCTGCTTCTTTATTACAATACATCACAGTATCACTTGATATGAAGAAGCCAGGTCAGGGAGGGCTGTGAACTGATGCTCCAGCCCTGCTCTTCATTCACTGCAGCTCTTGAACTGAAGACCAGGCACTTCCTGGATTTGAACACTGTGACAGGGCTCAGCAGGACACATTAAAGTGGGCATAGGGAGTGCAGCACGCTGACACAAGGTCCCTGTGATAAGGCATTGAGCCTGCTCTGCTCTTCCCCGGTCTTCACAGCACAAGTCTGGTGCTGATTCACTTGCTGCCTTCACCCCGCTCCTCCATTCTCAATAGCCCAGGCATGATCTCGCAGCAGCTGCAGGGAGCTTTGGAGAAACCATGTGTGCTGGTTATTAGAGTAACGGAGTATTCCCTGCTCCTCATGCAATTGATCTTCAGTGCAGAGAGGTGAGCGTGGGGAACAAAAGAATATTCATGTCCTTTATGAGCAGTCACATATGGTTACTATAGGCACCGGATTCTTCAGCAGGGACCATTTGTTGCCGCTTCTGACCACACACCACCGCTGGCTCACCCCTTTCATGCAACCTAGTATGCTTATATTCAGACTATAAGACGCATCCTCCAATTTCTTCCAGAATTTGGAGAAATAAAGTGCGTCTTATAGTCCGAAAAATAAGGTACTTCATACACTCAAGTACTACGAGTTTGAAAATGACGACATAGTGTTCCAGCAAGACAACAACCTGAAGCATCCTTTAAGATTGTCGAAGAAATGTTTCACTGACAATGAAGATAGAGATGCTGGATTAACGACTTAACCTAATTGAACACTTGTGGGTAGAGTTGAAAAAAAGCTGTATGAATAATCAAATGAGTCGACCAGTGTGCACTATGTTTGTAAACGTGGTAGATATCTGGGTTCAGACTTCGGTCAAAACATTCTTGAATATGTTTCAGAGCTGCACAGGATTAGGCAGTGTTGAATGCTAAAGGTGGATGTACAAAATACTAACAAAATAATAAAATATTTGATTTTGATTTTTAGGAGCAAAAAGGTAACAATGCAGTGGCATAACAAGAATCTGCCATAAATAATCATATGCTAAATAGTTGCAAGTCAAGTTTATGTATGAGGTAGCCAAGTTAATTGTCTACAAAATGATGGTAGTCTCATGTTTGAAGCTGTAGTGGATGGTGAGATATGGAGCCATGAAATCAAAACATTCAAGACATTGTTACATGTTTCCTCATTAGTGTATACGCATACAGCACTACTACATATATACATTTATATTATCATTAATTGTACTTACATAACACCAATTTGCAGAGTCCTTAGAGGTCTTGAGATTGATTACATGACCTCAAAGTCCCTGGCCCTATTGAGTGGAAGGTTCTTCAGCTGCTCACTCAGGATGTGCAGTCACTGTGCAGATCCATTAGCTTCCTCTCCTGCTCTGCACCAGTCATATAGATCAGTGTGAGTCAGGAGCAGAGCGCAGTTCTCTCATCAGTGATCAGGAAGAAGCGTCTTAGCATTCTCCATTATTGCAGGAAGCTGTCTGCGACTCTGAGAGACATCATTATTATCAAATTTGGTCTTATAGTCCAAAAAATACAGTAAGTTCCAAGTAAATTCCCTTTCTTATTCAATTATACGAGTCTTAAATGTTTTTCTGCAATTGGTCAATACAATAGATAATTTTCTCCTTGAGAGTTATTTTTGATAAGCAAAAAATATGATTTCCAATAATTCAGATTTCAAAATCTAAGTAGGAATATGGCTTTGCCCCTGTGTGTATTCTCTGGTGTCTGATAAGATCTGATTTCTGGTAAAAATATTCGCCACATTCTGAACATGAAAAAGGCTTCTCCCCTTTGTGACTTCTCTTGTGATTATCTAGAGTTGATTTATGTTTAAAACATTTCCCACAGTGTAAACATGAAAAAGGCTTCTCCTCTGTGTGACTTCTCTTGTGATTATCTAGAGTTGATTTATATTAAAACATTTGCACAGTGTAAACATGAAAAAGGCTTCTCCCCTGTGTGACTTCTCTTGTGATTATCTAGACTTGATTTATGTTTAAAACATTTCCCGCATTGTGAACATGGAAAAGGCTTTTCCCCTGTGTGAATTCTCTTGTGTATAACAAGATATGATTTATGTTTAAAACATTTCCCACATTCTGAACATGAAAAAGGTTTCTCCCATTCGTGTTTTGTCTTATGTGTAACAAGGTGTGATTTAAATGCATAACATTTGCCACATTCTGAACATGAAAAAGGCTTCTCCCCTGTGTGACTTCTCTTGTGATTATCTAGAGTTGATTTATATTTAAAACATTTCCCACAGTGTAAACATGAAAAAGGCTCTCCCCTGTGTGACTTCTCTTGTGTATAACAAGATATGATTTATGTGTATAACATTTCCCACATTCTGAACATGCAAAAGGTTTCTCCCCTTTGTGACTTCTCTTGTGTGTAACAAGATTTGATTTGTTTGTAAAAAATGTGCCATCTTCTGAACAAGAATATGTCTTCTCCCCAGTATAAATTCTCTCATGCCTAACAAGACCACATTTTTGGTTACAGTAACTCCCACACTTGGAACAAGGAAATCTCTTCTCCGTGTCAAATTTTTGATGTTCAACAAAAGATGTTTCAAGGGGAAAACTATTTCCGTATTCTAAATGTGAAATGGACTTCTTTGTTTTAAGAGCAGTTTGAGTTGTCATAATAGTCTGTAATGTATCAAAAGAGAGGACCTGCTTCATAGCCATAGATGATAGATCTTTGCTGTGAAGAGCTGATGGTGTATCTGAAGTAATGGCATTCACTTCAATTGTATCCTGTGTGGTTTCAAGTTCCTCTGATATAAAGCTTGTAGATGTCAGTGTCCCTCTGATCTCCTGTCACCATCATCTGCCAAAAATAATATCAATTATTATTAATAAACAAAATATTCTTGACATGTATATTTTTAAGCATTTCTACTTAAAATGTCCATTGAAATGGAAAGTTATGTAGCAATATTCAATTATTCACTGAGACAATGACAGTTCAGACTAATACAAGGTCATCAAAAATGAACCAGTAGAGCGTGGTGTTCAACTGTTGTTTATTCTGCCTCCAAAATATTGTAATAAGAGGTCATGAAAAAATATTATGTTTGCGAAAATGATACCAATAAAACTTCTACTCAACTTGCAGAAAACAAGTTCCTATTAGCTCCATCATCTCTCAATGGAAAATCAGAGGGTTTCTACATTATTAGTAGCTCAAAGGTTCCTGAAAAGCAACATGGCTTCCATAAATGAATCCAGCAAAATCCGCTCTTACAAAGCCAAATCTCCCCCTAGTTTCTCAGCCTTCCATTGTGCTCAAACCACATTTAGCATCCATGTATTTAGCATTGCTGGAGTTGAAGAACGCACTGAATTTACGGTGAGTATCTCCTGCAGCACAATCCGAGCACTATGTGTTGGGTGATAACATGGCATATTTGCAATTTTCACTCTCCAACATCCACGATGAGCTAAATTCTGGAAACTACCTGTGGAGTCAGAATAGTCACTACTCCTATAGACAAGTTCACGGACTGTTATAAATTCCAAAATAAGGTCACTTTATGGAGTCTTCTTCTGCTTTAGTTTGCTGCCATTCTGTCACATTCTGCAAATGGTGTCACATCTCCTGTGGGATCTGCTCCTGTGACGTCTGCTTCTGTCATCAGGCGGCACTATAGGAGGTATCAGAAACAGAGGCTCTGGGGGGTGTAGGGTATAGGCCAAGTCCAGTCAAAAATATAATCTGGCTGGCTGGGACCAGTAATGTCATTCAGTGTTGTAGTATGAGTGTGTGCTCCTCTAACCTTGCTATCATCTGGTTCAGTCCTCTGTACTCAGCTCCCGGCTTGTGTATTTGCTTCCTTTTGTGACCTTGACCTGTTTACTGACTAATCTCCTGTTTTTATATTTTTACCGTCCTCTTGGTCCTGACTCGGCTACCTAAATACTCTTCTTGCCATTTCGTACCACTGAAGAGCCACAGCCAAGGGGTCTCTGTGTAAGTCAGAGATGTATCTAGGTTTTCTGGCACCTAGGTTAAGAATTCAGTTTAGCACCCCCCCACCGAGCAGTCTTAGTAGTCGTCATGTGTCCAATCATTCATAAGCGATTTTCACTACAGTTATGAACTGATGTGCTATATCTAATTAGGCTGTTTTTTGTTTGTCAAAACCAGGAGTGTCTCCAAAACTCAGAACAGGTGTCAATCTTTCAATTATACTTTTTCTCTGCAAGTTCCTCTCCTGGTTTTGGCACACAAACCTGATCGAACCTGATCAGGGAATAAACTTTGATTTTATGACCACAGCCCAGAAAAATGTATTTATTGTGACAAAAAATGAAATTACACTATGTAACAAATTTTTCTTTTTTTTTGTTCCTGGATCCAAAGTGTGTTTTCCTCATCCGTTATGCCTAAAAGAAATAGCAAATAGTTGTTGTTCCACATAAACTTTGCTTCTGTAATCAGGACAATGACATTTTGAAATTTGTCTGTTTTCGAGAAAACTGTCAATTCGTATTCAATACTGAGACAATATCATTGTCCTGATCACAGAAGCAAAGTTTATGTGGAACAACAACTATTTTCTATTTGTTTTAGGCATAACGGGTTAGGAAAGCAGACTTTGTATCCAGGAACAAAAATAAAAAAAAAAATTTGTTACATAGTGAGTTGCTCCTCCTCACTGCTCCCTGCACAAGATATGATTTACTTAATGTTCCTCTTATGGTACATGTCCTCCACACTGCCCTCTCCTTTCCATACCGGATATCTTCTATACACTGTCCTCTCACACTGTGTCCCCTTATAGGGCCCACTGTTTATACTATTCTCCCCCTGACACTCCCCCTCCGCTGCATACTGTCCCCTCCTGGTTGCGGCCAAACACACTCTCCTCCCATGCTGCCACCATCCAAACACCCCCACCCTCTCCCCTAGTTTGCTCAATATACACCCCCCCACCTTCTTCCCCTGTTTGCTCCTCATAATCCCTCACCCTCACCCCTTTCCCCTAATTACATTAATCTTCGGTGTCTTCAGCTCCTGTGTGGAGCACTTTTCGACAGCTTTCTGCTGCCTCTGCGGCCCTAACGAGTGATGTCGGCACCATGATCAGCTGAACGGATCACGCTGCTGATGTCGCCCTGACCTGGAAGTGCCGGGAATCAGATCTTAAATTGTATGAGCGTTTTATAGACGCCAGTACGATTGACTGCAAGGATCTTGCACACTGTAGATGCCCCTCCAGATATGCCTCAGCAGTATAACCTATATATAATACACAGAGGTAGAATACGTCCCTGTATAATACACACCTATGTCTACTGCATATGTGTATATACTGAACATTTATTAAACCTGTGTGTATCTATATAAGACAGGTATAGTATATATTCATAATTATGCTCCACTCCCCGCTTGGATTCATTATAGTAGTAATCATATGAGGCGGTCCTGTCAAATTTCAAGGGGTTATTTATAGCCTGTGATCCCAGAGATCTGAGCTCGCTGGTCGGTGCTGTGTGTGGATGAGAAACCTGATCCTGCACCGACCAAGAGCTTGAAGCTCTGGGATCACAGGCAGTAAATCACCATTCGTAATCTATGACAGGGCCACATTCGGTCATTACTGCTCTAAACAATGTGACACATTCCTGGGCCTCCTTTCCCTCCTGTTCTGGTCAGAGTGATGGGATCACAGAGATTCTGTGACTTCATTCTAGCCCTGTGCTGGTGTTATGATGTCAGAATGGCGCCAGAAAGGAGAATCCAGGAGGATGAGCTATAAACACAGGAGTGAAGGAGATATGTACAGTAAAGCAGTTTAATGCGCTGAGAGACTGGCAAGGCAATGCTGCTTTCTTAAACAGGTACAATACACCATGGAGACACCATGAGCACTGCATCAGGAAGCAAGGTGGCGCCCCCCTGCCTGCTGCGCCCAGGGCAGATGCTCCACCAGCCACCCCTCCCCCGAATACACCACTGGTGTAAGTTCAAATCCAAAAATATGGGTTAAAAGGTAAAGAGCAAGCATCTGCCAATGGGCCCAACTGATAGCTGGGATGGTGGCTGTTAACCCCAGGAGGACATAGTTGTTCTTATGGTTATGCTTTGCTGCCCTCACCTTCCTTTGCCATCTGAATAATTTCATGATTTTCTCTCCTGGGAGCAGAAGGATTTTATTGACTGAATCCAGGGTGATTCCTAGAAATTTTTGAACTTAGGCTGAATCTGTTCCTGATTTGTCCATGTTTATGAGCCATCCCAAATCTGTGATTACAGAGAGGACTGTTTAAAGGGTTTTTGTTTTTCCTACTAAGAGGAAGACATCCAAATATGGGAATACTAAGATGTTTTCACTTCTTAGATAGGAAGTCACATCCGCCACGTTCTTTGTAAAAATCCTTGGGAAGTATTAGAATTGAAGGTGTACCAGGGTGCCATTGAGCTGTACTGCAATCATAAGATATTTTTGATGCTCTTTGTAGATGGGGACATAGTAATAGGCATCTTTTAGATCGATTACTGCCATAAAGCATGAGGAAAGAAGGAGTCTGACTCCTGACTTCAAGGTTTCCATCTTGAATCTTTCCACTGCAATAAATTGATTTAAATGTTTTTAAATTGAAAATTGTTCAGAAAGACCCATCCGGCTTCCAAATGAGAAAAAAATTGCAATAAAAGCCTTCTCTTTCTGGAGATGGAATGTAAGATAGAACTAATTTTTCCAATAAGGCAGACACTTCTTGCTCTATTTGAACCTTTTCTTCTGGTTTAGCTTCAGACACCAATATCTGAGGGGGAGGAAGGGTAAAAAAATTCTGTCTAACACCCTGAGAAAGAAAATATACCACCCGTTGGGAGGCTGGCAGTGAGGCCCAATGAGAGGCAAACCGTTACAATCTACCTCCTACTTGGGCTTAGCATCACTGACACCCTAACCTTCCTCTGTAGCGGGGTTTGTTAAATAGGAAACCCTTCTCTTGGCTTCTATTACTACACCAGCTATAACCCCCTCTAGAAGAATCTCTTTGCTGGTTACCTCTTCCTCTCCTCCTATCTGATGAGGAATAAAAGGAAGCTCTAAACAGGGAATTGGTCGAATGAAGGAAATTCTTCTTATTGTCTGCAACCTTTTCCGGCACCTCATCTAAGGATGAGACAAAAAAGGTAGTCCCCTTTACAAGGAATTGCACACAGATGCATTTTCGATTGGAAATCAGCCTTCCATTCTTTCAACCTCAGGGTCCTGTGTCCTGAATTAGAAAGGGCACAGAACCAGGCTGCCAGTCTAACACTATCCACCACGGTATCTGCAAGGAAAATAGCTGCGTTCTGCATAGTGGGTAGTGCATCTAGGTGCTTTTCTCTGATCTGGGACTCCAGATCTTGGAGCCATTTCATGAGTGAACTTGGCGTGCAAGTGACGGCTATGCTGGGTTTAATCGAACATGCCGCAGCCACCCAAGCTCCTCTAAAATAACTGTTGGCTTTCTGATCCAAAGGATCTTTTAATGAATTGAATTCCTCAAAGAGGAGAGCCATATTCTTTAGCTATTAGCCATAGACTTTAACTATGGTGGCATCGATTTCAGGGAATTTCTCCCAAGACTGGAAGACATCTTCAGCAAAGGGGTACTTTCTCTTTAGCACCTGTGGTACAGACACCTTCCTAACTGGTCTTGACCATTCCTTCTTAATCCAGGACTGGATATTGATTTTCACGCATAGGAAAGACCCGATGTTTACGATCTTGCAGGTTAGCAAACGTCACATCTTGAACCGATCTTTGCTCTTTTGGAGTTTCCACTATGCTCTAATGACCTTTAATAATTTTCCTATGTCCTCAGATGGGAAACAAGAATGGCCATAATCCTCCTCAGAAGAAAATAGGTCAGAAGAATCAGTGGGCTTGCTGCTCCTCCTGAGCTGATCTCCCTTTATGGGAGCTACCACCTGATGAAAACAGTTGTCTATCAGTGGCGGAAGAGGGGGCCCTATCAAGACCCATTTCTTGCCTTAGTGTCCTTTACTCCCCCTTTAACTAAAGACTTTATTTATAGACTGTGTTACTTCCACTACTGTATGTTAAATACATTTAGAGCAGAGCTTTTTCTTATAGGCTTTTGCTAGATCTTTTTTGCAGAGCACATAGCCCTTGTTTATTTATCTTAGTAACATATTTTTTGGCCTACAATTAAAGGAGAAAAGAGACCATCAATACGTTGCCTATTGATAGGCACTCATCCATCCTGATGCCGGTAGCTACCACACTAGGCGGGACTCTGGGTTCCTCAACATCGGGTGCATCCAGGTCCAACATCATGGAGATGCTTTCAAACTCCTGCTGGACATGTCTGTGCAGAAGGGCTTCTATGTTGCCCGTGACCATGCTTCTTAACGTGGGAGTACGACGCATCCCCAAGGGAGGGAGGTGTGTGACCTCATCAGACTGCGACCCAGAAGTGTTCCCATTTGCACATGCGTGCTCAGCTGAGAAGCGGCTTACAGCCTCCACGCTCCCCCCCGCATTTGATCCTCGAAACAGGGAGTCGGAATGCCTGCTCTCGGGGTCCAATCCAAAGGGGGTTTCTTTAAAGAAACCTATAGACTCCGGTCTGTACCCTGACCACAACGGCATCAGGAACCTGGCTGCCTCCTGGCCTACACAAGTCCAATCCCACCAATCCCTGCTGCTTTGGCATCAGCTGTTCATTCAGAGTAGCCGCCCGATACCTCCCCCCGCTTTCCCGCTCCATGCTCCTACTCCCCCGCTCCATGCTCCCGCTGCCCCGCTCCATGCTCCCGCTGCCCCGCTCCTACTGCCCCGCTCCATGCTCCTACTGCTCCGCTCACCCCAGCATTCCTCCTCTTTTCTTTCTTGATGCATTGTTGTGCGGTAATGAAAGGCCGCGGGGGGCAGGGTTAACAGAGGGGGCATCATAATGGGCGTGACTGAGGACACGCCCACCACATAAGGGCAGTGTTCTCGGTCACGCCCATTACTACACCACCTGTTTTAACCTCGCCCCCCCCCCCCCCCCCGGCCTTTCATTACCGAACATCAATGCAGCAAGAAAGAAAAGAGGAGGAAGAGGAACAATGTCAGGGTGAGTGGAGCCTCCTCCATCCTGCCATTCACCCCCACACTACCCCTGCTCACCCCTCTCACCCCACACTGCCCCCACGAACCCACATGCCCTACACTACCCCAGAACCCATGCGCACTGACCCACACTGCCCCCATGAACCCACTCCACCGCCAGCACCCAGTCCCGCTCAGCACCCATCACCCCCTGGCTCAGCACCCACTCACCCCGCTCAGCACCCACTCACCCCGCTCAGCACCCACTCACCCTGGCTCAGCACCCACTCACCCCGCTCAGCACCCACTCACCCGCTCAGCACCCACTCACCTCCGCTCAGCACCCACTAACCCTTGCTAAGCACCCACTCACCCGCTCAGCACCCAGTCCTTTCTGCTGAGCACCCAGTAACCCGTCTCAGCACCCAGTCACCCCGCTCAGCACCCAGTCAGCACCCATCACACCCCCGCTACACCCACTCACACCCGCTCAGCACCCACTCACCCCGGCTCAGCACCCACTCACCCCGCTCAGCACCCACTCACCCGCTCAGCACCCACTCACCTCCGCTCAGCACCCACTAACCCCTCGCTAAGCACCCACTCACCCGCTCAGCACCCAGTCCTCTCTGCTCAGCACCCAGTCACCCGTCTCAGCACCCAGTCACCCGTCTCAGCACCCAGTCACCCGTCTCAGCACCCACTCACCCCCGCTCAGCACCCACTCACCCCCGCTCAGCACCCACTCACCCCCGCTCAGCACCCACTCACCCCCGCTCAGCACCCCAGTCACCCCTTTTAATGTTGTCAATCATAAATGCTAAGTTTGATCTGAAAGACTGCACTTGGACTTGTAGAGACCATTGGAGCACATTCAGTATCATAAAAGAGAGAAAAGAGGATTCATCCAATAAGATACCAGGATTCTAGGAAGGAACATCATCATTAACCTCCGCTTTCTTTTAGAAGCCCATCATTATATTTTTCCTCAAGTGATTTTATAACTTCTCAGCACATTCTATGTACCCTGTTAATTGGCTTTGAAGACCTTACAGACCTAAGCAGGTAAGGGTCAGCATCATCTAATTCCAAAAGGTAGATAGGTTCACCAGGATGAAAGGTCTATAGAAAAAAGGGCCTTCAATGCCCAAACTAACTTCAACAGTTTCAGAGGAGGAGAATGTTGTGGTCTACAAGAAAAATGGTGATCAGAAGAGTTCTATATGGTCGGATGATGATAAAGCAGCCACAGCCGGTGACTTCTCTGCATTTACTGGTTACTACTCACCTGGGTAGTCATATGTAGGAATCTCCTCTTTACACCACTCATCACTCCTCACATATGTCCCTGTAGCATTAATATAGGCCAGATCCTCATCCTGAAACAAATATTGTAAAAGTCACAGACAGATGGAGAAGTCCCATCTATGATCAGCTGTAATCTGCCATCTCCACCGTTCTCATTACACAAGTATAAAACATAGAATACTGGAGGATAAAACAAGACTGAGCACAAGACCTTCACAGCTGTCTACACATCATAGGAGATCTCTTCACACCTTCTCCCCATCTACCTGATGATCCTGAGGAACATCGGGATCTTCTTGTTTACAGTCCTGTGGGAGAAGAGGACGGGGACATCTCTCTGGTGTTGTCCTCTTACTGTATAGACCTGGAGGAGACACATACAGGACTGAATTCATTCTTTACATACAGATCATTATAGGCCGTGTGTATTTAGTCCTGTCTATTACCTGGTGATGTGAGGGGCTGGGGATCCTCCATCATGACTATGTCCTTGTACAGATCTTTGTGTCCTTCTAAATACTCCCACTCCTCCATGGAGAAATAGACAGTGACGTCCTGACACCTTATAGGAACCTGACACATACAATGATACCATTGTCATCTTTCCCCGATCCCTTCATAGTGTTACTGTATAATGTCCCAGCAGCAGCATTCCCAGCAGTGTCACCTCTCCAGTCAGCAGCTCAATCATCTTGTAGGTGAGTTCTAGGATCTTCGGGTCATTGATGTCCTCATGTATCAGGGGGTGAGGTGGAGGCCCCGTGATTGGGCTCAGGGCTCTTCCCTCAGACACAGGGTCCTGACAGCACAGATCACTAGAGCTCTTCACTACTGTGTAATCCTGGTTATGGAGAGACACATTAATAAATCTCCAGTCTCCAGACATTTCCAGAGTCCTCACCTCTCCAGTTCTGTCATCTGTTATTCTGTCCATAGATAAGAATGATGTCATGTGACATTGTCATCACAATCTCTCACCTGAGAGGTGTGGCCTACAGCAGCATGTGAGGACGTGGATCCCTGAGCTCCTGTGCCCACAGATAAGCTACTGGAACTTTTTGCCTTTTTAAAGGCAAAATTGTCTCATCAAAGCGACAAGACCTGTAAGACTTAATCTTTGGGCTTCATTTGAACCTTTTTGAGATCAATTCTGAGAGGAATTCACCTCAGGACACCTTGAAATCTGGCCCTCAGAGGAGTGATGGAGGCTCCATTTTGAGACTACTGGTCACCTCATAATAATATCCTCCTGTTGCCTGTTAAAATTCAGGTATTGACATTTCAGGTCATAATTCTGAAATTATACAGGCTTTTACCTTTATTTGCCTGAATTTGTAATGATTTTTACCTCAAGACACTGCCTGAAGACTTTTTGTTTGTTCTTTTTCCTCACATGGGAGTGAAAGTGGCGCCATTTTGTGATCACTGAATGCTTCATAATAATACTCCTGTCACCCATAAATCATCTGAAATTGACAACACAGGTCACAGTTTACTGAAGTAATATTAGATTTCGTCTTTCTGGACCAGAAGATCTTGTCTTGGTGATATATTTATCAAAATCCTATTCTGCTTTATTTCTATATACAGCCTATGCTATCTCTGATATGGGCTTTTTATTCACTTCTCTCATTAGTTTTTGGAGATTTTATTGTTTGGGTCTATTAAGTTTGTTCTTAGACCATTTTCTGCTATTCTGCGAGGAAAACGGCCATTTCTCTCAAGGGAGTAGTGGAGGCGCCATCTTCGATTTGCTGATTGCAGCTTTTCCGGAGGATGCCATTTTACTACACAGACGGATTCTCCCCACTGTGAGATCCGGACCTCTGAGTCTGACGGGGATATATAACCTTTCTAGTCCTAGTGTTACACTGAGACTTCAGGAGACTCTTTTTGTTAATCATTTGATTACTTGCAAGCTGTTGCCTTATAACGTCTTCTTCCATCTTTGCGTGCTACTACATCTCCAAGAAGGATTTCTTCAATCAAGCGGGGTTGACGGGCCTCCAAAGTATCCGAGCTACGTAGACGAATCCTGTTGTCTGAGGTTTCTATGCGATCCGACCACTCCTGGGAGGGATCTCTTCAATCAAGCGGGGTCGGCGGCCTCCAACGTATCCGAGCTTCGTAGACGGTTTCCGGTGTCGAGGAGTCAACTACACAGCTATTCTTTTATGGGGATGTGCTCTTGGGGTACACCTTTATATTGATCTACATATTGATGTTTGACTCTGTTTCTTCTGGATAAAGGTAGTTTGGGTGGTGGTTGTTGGGTCTTGGATGGGTGATCTTTTCATCTTCTAATTTGCGGAGAGAGCTATTTACTTTATACTCCGAGTCCGTATTTACAGATAATTGTACTTCATTTCTGTTCCTTGGCTCTAGTATTGTGGAAGTCTATTACCTAATTGTAATTGTTTTTGGCTCAATATAGTTTACTGGAGCTGGCTATAGGGACTTACTATACGTACTTTGATATTCTTAATTTCTTAATTTATATACCTCAATTTATATGGTATACTAGTCCTAATGTCTCCCAAGCCTAAACCAAACGTTACCTCCAAATATTCCACTGCTGAACTGGTGGAGACTAGTCCACAGAGTGCGACCACTATGCCTTCCTCGCCCTACCACAGTAACCAGTCACAAAGTGGCAGTAAAAATTCCTTACCAGAGGAGAATAGTTCAGAAGAATGGAAATCCACACCTATGATTTATGAATCTACCTAGGCAAACTCAAAAAGAAAAGAAATGGAAACTATATCTAGATCACGACAGATCTAAATTTCGGGAAGATTATGACTCAGATCGAGACCCTCAAACCAAGAACCCGGTGAGACAAAGAATGAAGACCTAAAGGAAAGACATAGATCCTCTCTCCAACCTTGACGATGAACAACTATCAGAAAGAGATTTATTGGTTAAAGTATTTGCTGATTTTAAAAAATCTTTGAGAGATGACATTGATGAGATTAAACATTCGGTGGCCTCGATAGTTTCCAGAACAGAAAAAACAGAGAAAGCCATTGAGGAGTTAAAAACGGAGTGCATTGACTCTAGAAAATCTCAAGACAGGGTGACTAATGAAATTAAAGTTCAGAAGGATAGGTTAGCAGATAGAGAGGACCGGGACCGCAGGAATAACCTGAAATTTAGATGAAATCCCGAAAAGATAAAAGCAGCATGACTTAATTAATTACGTGAAATCTCTCACTAGAAAAATTGCTCCCTCACTGGAAAATATGGAGTATTTTATAGAAAGAGCCCATAGATTGCCAAGGCCCTCGCATCTTTCGGACGATGTCCCGAGGGATGTGATAGCTAAATTTAGCTTCTATCAAACCAGAGATAAAGTGACAACTTTCTTAAGAGATAATAAATCCCTACCTCCACCTTACGAAGGGATTAAAATCGTCACAGATATTTCTAAAGACACGATGCTGAAGAGGAAATCTTTGAAGCCTGTAACGGACATTCTACGTGCTAAGGAGATCTTGTACAGATGGGGTAGTCCGACCACTAGTGTTATTTTTACATACAGACAGAAATCTTTTGTTATTGAAGATAAGTCTGAGGGACTGAAAGTTTTGAGAAACTTACATCTAACTAATACTTGACGGGTCTTAGGTAGCTCTGTTTGACACTTTAAAGATTTAAGGTCCAATTAGGCACAATGGCCAAAACATTAGCCTTGCAGGAAGTTGAATAATGGTTCCCTTGAACCCTTCCTTATAGTATTGATACTTACATAGTTCTTATTACTAGTTACATTCTGTGTTATAGTTTGTTTCATTTAATAGTTTGTTTCTTTACCTACCTGTAGTAGTTTAGTTTCCCTCCTAATTCTCTCCCTTCCCTCTCCCTCACACTTCCTCAACTTCATACTTTCATTGCAGCTAGCTTACATACATTTTTAATTCTTCATTGAGACAATGACCACCAGATACCTTTCACTAAATGTCCATGGGTTAAATACCCCTCAAAAAAGGTTCCATGTATGGAAAGAACTTGCGAGACATAAAATTGATTTGTCAGGACTTCAGGAGACTAAATTTTGCCTAGAAAATCCACCAAAATTTACGAATAAACAATTTCCTCATATCTATTTCTCCTCTAACAAGAAAAAAAAAATCTGGAGTTGCCATTCTGATTAGGGATATTCTTAAATTTGAAGAACTTGAGGTCCATAGAGATGATGAGGGCCGATATCTTATCCTGATATGTAAAATAAATGAGACTCCTCACACACTTGTGAATTTATACGCTCCTAACAAAGGTCAAATTTTATTTTTAAAAAAACTGTCCAGGACTATCCATGATCATAAGAAAGGCAACCTCTTCATTTTTGGGGACTTTAACGCGGTTCCTAATGCTATGTTTGACTCTTCCAATAAAGCCAGGAATACTAATGTCCAGCTTGATCCATTATTTAACCAGGAGGAATTCTATGATGCATTCCGGTGCATAAACTCGTCATCTATAGAATTTACTCATTTTTCTGACTCGCACAAATCCTTTGCTAGGATAGATCTGGTTTTGACAGATATCAATTCCTTGCAGAAGATTAAATCAATAGAAATACTTCCTAGATCTTGGTCGGATCACTCTCCGATAATCTTCGTTACTACAGATGGGCTTCTTATAGTGGGCGGAAACTCTGGAGAGCAAATTCTTTTCTATACCATCATCCAGATTATAAATCCAAAACTCAAAGTATATTACATTATTACTTTAAAGAAAATGATTTGGGAGATATGCTTATTCCAACTTTATGGACTGCCCATAAGGCACTGATTAGAGGTCATTAAATTCAATTAAATTCCCTCCTAAAAAGAAAATTAACTAAAGATACAGCTTCCATCATAAGTAAGATTAAAGACTTGGAATCGGAGCTGATTCGGACCAAGAATAACTTCATCTTTGGTGACATTCTTAAATTGAGGGTTGAACTAAAATCCCTTTTAACTGCAGAATTTGATGAGGTTTCCCACATTACTAAATCTAATTTTTATAATTGTACCAACAAACCCTCCAAACTATTTGCCAAATTGATAAAAATACGAAGGGCCAAAACGAGAATTCTACAGATCAGGAATAAACATAATTCTATAGTCAAATCCCCTGCGGAAATTTCAGATGCCTTTGAGGTTTATTACAAGAAGTTATATAACTTAGGAAAGGAGCCCGGGGAAGTTGATCCCTGTGCCGTGGAAATGGCTTCGTTTTTAGATTCTATTTAACTTCCTTCTTTGACATCTGACCAGTTAAAATTCCTAAAACGTACCATACACTGAAGGAACTGTAAACAAACTGCTGATCTGACTCATGTGTTCTGGGGATCTCAATTCCTTAAAAAAATTTGGAGAAACATAAATCATCTAATTAAAGATATTTCTAGAATTGAGGTTCTTCTACTCCTGAGTTATTGTTGCTTTTGGTTGGGTTGGATTCTCTTCCAAAACGTATAAGGCCACTTACGATTCATATTCTTTTAACGCCAAAAACTATGATTGCCTCACTTTGGAGAGAGTCTACAGTCCCATCTATACGGGATGTCATAGACAGAATTGCATCTCATAATTCTTTTGAATATTCATTCGCTATTAGAAATGGACTACAAACCAAATATCAGAAGAAATGGGCATTGTGGAATATAAAATTTCCATCTCCGTTCTTAAAGTCAGCTAAAATGCCCCCCAAATAACTTTCTCTGGGCTTCACCATTGGACTGTATGATGGACTCATTGTCTATGGCTTGTACTATAGTAAGTGTCTATAGCTATGTTTCCCCCTCCTTCATTTCCTTTCCTTTCTCCCTTATGTTTATCTGCTGAAGAGCAGTTCTTCATAACTTGAGTTAGCTTGAGATTCTTGGTCCTTAGTATTGATTGCCTTTAGTTATACTCTTTCGTAATTACTTCCCAAAGTATTATTTGGAGATGTGTAATTCTTTGTTTCCCTGTTTACTTTCATTGTTCTCTTTTGGTGCTCTGTATTTGATTACATTGATTGTAGTAAGGTAATCTCTTCATATTATACCTTTGACTTCTCTACTTATTATCAGTTTTCTGTACGACTGTATTTGATTATTATACTTTGTACTTGATTTATTGAAACTCGAATAAAAATTATCTGAACACAGAATCTCTCACCTCTCCAGTAAGCCGGAAGAGGATCTCTAGGGTGAGGTGTAAGATCCTCTCTGCCATCTTGTCCCTGTCCAGATCCATCCTTGATGGTCAATCAGGAGAATTCTCTTGTATAGAAGATCTGAGAAGATCCGATATTGTAGGGACCTGAATGGAGAGAAGATGACGATGTAACATCATAAAGATCCTGTGTAATAATACAATGACTGGAGATAATAAGGGGAAACATATCAGGAGATAGAACGAGTAGATGTTGTATTCTCTCCTGTCTTGTATGGACTGGAACATAAGTTGAATTGCTGAATTAGACATCTCCTCCAGGACTTCTCTCTCAGAGACCATAGGGAATCCCACCTGAGTAGAACATCTGTGTGTAGTCAGGAGAGATGGTCATGAGCCGATTGATCGTTTGGACAAAACGTCTCATCTGTATGGGGCAGTTAGTATTGCACTGACAGGCAGGGATAATACTCTGCACTACAGTAGTACAGGGCGTCACCTGAGCTATCAAAAGCTTGTATGTTGTAACTCATGAGGATTGTTGAAAAAGATTTTTAAGTGAAAAATGAAGATCACAATTTTAGCAGGAAAAATATCCTTCTCCATATTTGATGAAGAGAAAGAAATAAGGCATCTTCCATGTATTTCAGATACTATATAAAGAGAAGTGCAAATAGGGTCTTATCTAATGGTACACGAAGTAAGGACTGTGGGGATTAGTGGGGCTCACCTGAAGGATTTTTATGTCCAGAGGAAGTGGCCAGAGGGCCACAAAATGCGAAGGATTAATAAAGTGTCCTGGAAAGAAACAAAAAACACTGTTACCGTGTCATTGTCCTGCAGTGCTCATGGTGGATCCTAACTTTATCCTTTAAAATCCATGTACCGTATATACTCGTGTATAAGCCGACCCCCCTACTTTTGCCCCCAAAATCTGGGAAAACCTATTGACTCGTGTATAAGCCGAAGGTGGACCCCAGCACAGGTATACAGCCCCCAGCAGTGTGGTATACAGGCCCCCCCAGTGGTATACAGGCCTCCCCAGTGGTAGTATACAGCCCCCAGCAGTGTGGTATACAGCAGCCTCCCCAGTGGTACATACAGGCCCCAGCAGTGTTACAGCAGCCTTCCCAGGGGTATATACAGCACCAGCCCCAGGGGTATATACAGCACCAGCCCCAGGGGTATATACAGCAGCAGCCCCAGGTGTATATACAGCAGCAGCCCCAGGGGTATATACAGCAGCAGCCCCAGGGGTATATACAGCACCAGCCCCAGGGGTATATACAGCACCAGCCCCAGGGGTATATACAGCACCAGCCCCAGAGGTATACAGGCCCCCCCATCAAGATCCAGGCCCCCCCCCCCCTTGCTCGGCAAACCTGTAAAGTAAAATCATTATACTTATCACTGTCCTGTCGCCGCCGTCCCGCCGCTGCTGACATCGTGCTCCCCGTCTTCTTCCAGCGTCTTTCGGTTTCCTGTAGTCGGCGCAGACAATGACGTCATTGCCTGCGACCACAGGAAGCCGGAAGAAGACGGATGAAGCCGGGGATCGCGATGTCGGCAGCGGCGGGACGGCGGCGACAGGACAGTGATAAGTATAATGATTTTACTTTACAGGTTTGCCGAGCAAGGGGGGAGGGGGGCCTGGATCTTGATGGGGGGGCCTGTATACTGATGGGGGTGGCGGGCGGGGCGGTATACTCGCGTATAAGCCGAGGGGGGACTTTTCAGCCCAAATTTTGGGCTGAAAAACTCGGCTTATACGCGAGTATATACAGTATTTAAAGAGGACCTGTCAGCAAACCAGGCATGGTGATCTAATTACAGTACTGAATGCAGCATGTCTGCTGCATCCAGGCAAGGGGTCCCCCAGCCCTTGAACCCCCCTGTACCCCGAGAAAATACACTTAGAAAACTTACATTGAGGAGCCAAATAGGAGGTGGCTTGTGGCTGGAGCCAAAGGGCAGATTCACACACCCTGCATGTTTAATCTGCCCACCGCTGCCTCCCTGATGCCAATCATTGTCTCCCTCGTCTGCAGCATAACACAGAGCTTATTTTAAAAATGGCCGCTTAGCCCCGCCTCCTGCAGTGACGTCACCGATTATACCCGCCCTGCTCTATGGTTAACATAGAGCAGGGCAGGTATAAGCGGTGATGTCACTGCAGGAGGCGGGGCGGCCGCCTCCTGCTGACATCACCACCTTTCCCCGCCCTGCTCTATGTTAACCATAGAGCAAAGCAGGCATAAGCGGTGACACGTCGCGTTCCTGGTGCGGACGACAATGTATGATTTGTACGCAAGGATGCGCATGCGTACAAATCACACAGGCAAATGAATGGGAGCGCACAGTCATGTGCAGTCAAGCGCAGCACCGTGTGTGTCCATTATAAACATAGGGAGTGGCGGGGGCTGCGCTCACATGGCGGTTCCCCTCCGCAGAACGCTGCGGAGGGGAACGCCAATGTGAAGCCAGCCTAAGGGCACTGAATAATCAAAAAGGACTCTTTTATGGTCACTTAAGTGCTCCTTCACCATTTGGCTCAATTTATCCCTCCTTGACAGTTCTCCATTCTCCTAATGGTTTTATGAAAAGGGCCCTGCTTTATGACATTTTACTCAGGGCTCTGAAGTCGGAGTCATTGACAGTAGTTCAATGCAAAATGTGATTAATATTATTATGAATTATTTTTATGTTATATCTAAATATTTTGATTATTATATTGTAGTAATGATTAAAGCCTGATGTTCACATTGTACTTCAATAAATGTATCACTTAAACATGAGCCATGTATGAAGGAGTTGGAGACAGAGTCAAAGGAGTCAGAGTCAGGGAAATTCAGGAGTCAGAGTTGGAGTCGGTGGTTTGACGTACATAGCCCTGATATTTACCCCCATCTGTGTAGCACCTGGTGTGCGTGTCCCTCTCCTGTAATCCTTATAGGTGCACAGGGGCGGTACCTCTGGCGCCAGCGTTGTCTGAGAGTAATCTTTTAAGCAACTGCTCAAACACGGCCCTCTTGAATGCTTCCATTGTGCAACCTCTTTCTAACTCTGAAATGAGAGAAGGAAATTTCTCATTGTACAATAGGTCGCGAAAGGTGCACCACCAATATTTATTGGTGGCCAAACTGTGTATTACGCGAGGGTCTTGGGAAAGTCAGTTGGACATGAAAATGTGCCCTGTGTTGCAGACTACAAAGAAGAAAAAGCTTAGTCTCCTTACCAGGACAAACACTAGCCATCCTCTTCTCCTCTCAGCACCTCCTTTCCTCCTTTTCAGATCATCCATGATGAACAAACAAGAAGCTGGGGTTTGTAGTCCCCTCTGTAGCGCAGTCAAATCCGTCGTCCTCGTCCCCATCATCATCCAATGTGGGCTGAGAATATTATATGTGGCTGGGCTGGGTTATTGGCTACATGATCTGCATTCAAAGCTTCCTTTTTTCAGATTGTGCAACAAACGTTTCAATAGACAGTGGAGTAGGATGGATACGCTCACAAAAGCATCATAACCGCTCAGCATCTTGGTGCAGTACTCTAAGTTTGAAGAACTTTACAAATGTCAGTGATTCACACACTCAGCAGATGTTATATGTGATGACTGAGTGTCAGTCTGACCGGCATGTTGAAGCTGGTATTCAGCTACTGCCCTCTGCTGCTTGCCACGCCTTGCCAACATCTGTAATGTTCAGTTCCAGCACATGGGCAGGTCACAAATCAGTCGGTGATGTGGCAAATTAAAGTGCTGCTGCAGCAATGCCAGACCGGTGGAACTGCAAGGTGACTTTCTGTAATGGTTTCAAACGCTGCGTGCCTTGACAAATAGGTCTTAGCAAGTCAGGGTATGTTTTGACAAAACGCTGTACAACCAAGTTGAGCACATGGACCATGCATGGAACATGCACAAGCTTGCCGAGCCTCAAAGATGCCGCAAGGTTACGCTCACATTATGCATCACACACGTCCAAACTTGGGTATAGGTTCAACAGTGAGAGTCACTGACCGGTCTGGTCATTTCTTATCCCTTATAGCTCTGCTGCGATGTGAGGTTTATCATCTGAGCCAAGTTCATATCATCAGCTTTAGTAAAGTGTGTTACCGCTTAGCCAAGGCAGTGCTGCAGAGATCCCAGCTTGGGAGTGATGGGAGGGTAGTTCACCAGAGGATGAGGAGAAAGAGGAGGAGGAGGGGAGACAAGAATAGGCATGCGAGGAGGTGGAAAATCTGATGGAAGTTGGAACTGCTATCCTTGGCGTGGGTAGAATGTCTGTTGTCCCAGCCTCCACCAGGTTCACGCAGTGTGCAGTCAGGAAAATTGTAGTGTACCTGTCCATGTGTCTGTGGTTAGGTGGACTATCCCAGCTACTGTGTTGGTCAGGACACTGTGGGGGGGTATGACATTACTGTGGCAACATAAAACTATGTTTGGGGAGATGGCAGTACTATTGGAACATTAAACTGTGTGAATATTATACTGTGTGTGAGGGAATTACAGTACTCTGAGAACAATACAGTGCCTTGTGAAAGTATTTGGCCCCTTGAACTTTTCAACCTTTTGCCACATTTCAGGCTTCAAACCAAGATATAAATTCTAATTTTTTTGTGAAGAATCTACAACAAGTGGCACACTATCATGAAGTGGAACGAAATTTATTGGATATGTTAAACTTTTTAAAAAATAAAAAACTTAAAATTGGGGTGTGCAATATTATTCGGCCCCCTTGAGTTAATACTTTGTAGCGTCACCTTTTGCTGTGATTACAGGTCGCTTGGGGTGTGTCTCTATCAGCTTTGCACATCAAGAGACTGAAATTCTTGCCCATTCTTCCTTGCAGAACAGCTGGAGCTCAGTGAGGTTGGATGGAGAGCGTTTGTGAACAGCAGTTTTCTGCTCTTTCCACAGATTCTCCATTGGATTCAGGTCTGGACTGTGACTTGGCCATTCTAACACCTGGATACGTTTATTTTTGAACCATTCCATTGTAGATTTTGCTATATGTTTGGGATCATTGTCTTGTTGAAGATAAATCTCCGTCCCAGTCTCAGGTCTTTTGCAGACTCCAACAGGTTTCCTTCCAGAATGGTCCTGTATTTGGCTCCGTCTATCTTCCCATCAATTTTAACCATCTTCCCTGTCCCCTGCTGAAGAAAAGCAGGCCCAAACCATGATGCTGGCACCACCATGTTTGACAGTGGGGATGGTGTTTTGAGGGTGATGAGCTGTGTTGCTTTTACACCAAACATATCATTTTGCATTGTGGCCAAAAAGTTCAATTTTGGTTTCATCTGACCAGAGCACCTTATTCCACATATTTGGTGTCTCCCAGGTGGCTTGTGGCAAACTTCAAACAAGACTTTTCATGGATATCTTTGAGAAATGGCTTTCTTCTTGCCACTCTTCCATAAAGGCCAGATTTGTGCAGTGTAGGACTGATTGTTGTCCTATGGACAGACTCTCCCACCTCGGCTGTAGATCTCTGCAGTTCATCCAGAGTGATCATGGGCCTTTTGGCTGCATCTCTGATCAGTCTTCTACTTGTTTGAGATGAAAACTTAGAGGGACGGCCGGGTATTGGTAGATTTGCAGTGGTCTGATACTCCTTCCATTTCAATAACATTATACAGTGTGTGGGGATAGCAGTACTGTGGGAACATTATACAGTGTGTGGGGATAGCAGTACTGTGGAAACATTATACTGTTGGTTGGGGGTATGGCTTGTACTGGTGGGAACATTATACTGTGTGCGGGGGGATGGCAGTTCTGTGGGACATTATATTATACACATAATACACATTATAGTATACACAGTACAGAAAATCTGCAGCATTTATCAAGTAGATCTGATGTCATGAATTGTGCAGTTTTATTTTCACCACAGATGTGTATGAGGAGCCTGTAAAGAAACATGTGACAGACAAATGTAATGAATGGCCCTGTACTTTATAGAGAGCAGAATCAAAGCTTTTTTATGTTATAACAATATATATTAGAGACGCGGCTTCAAATCTGCACAAAAAATGATTACATAATGGATGAAACGCAGAAATGCAATAATCAGAGAAGATTGTTATTAAAGAAAATGTATAGACAAAAAGCAGCAAATAAAAGTCTTCATTTGTCTCCATGTGAACGCGGCCTTACAGATGTGTATGGGGAATAGTCACCTAATAAACCCTCCAGCTCGTCTCAGCACAATACAAGCAATCATATAGTGAAGATTAAAGAGAAACCAGAAAGTTCTGGAATGTACAAGAAAGAAATGTCCAGGTCCCAACCGTCCTGGATACAGAGGGCCGGTCCCTAATTTCTCCCTACACCCTGCTGTCCCATTGTAACAGGCCAGATTAACCCCCCGCCCAGAATATACCAGGGGTTAAAGTGGCCTAGGCCAGATTATACCCCGTGTATATTATGGCCTAGCCCAACCTATACCCCAGGACCATTGAATGATGTACTCAATAACAGGGCCCCAGGCTGCACAAAGGGCCCCGGGCAGCGCACAAGAGGGCAGAGACTGCGCACGGGGCCTCAGACAGCTCACCGGGCCCCAGGCAGCTCTCAGGGACCCAAAGCAGTGCATAGGGCTACAGGCAACACTCAGGGGCCCCGTGCAATGCACGGGGCCCCAGGCAGCGCACACGGGCCCCAGGCAGCCTGCAGAAGCCCCAAGCAGCACAAAGGTGCCCAAGGCAGCATACAGGGGCTCCAGACAGCACAAAGTGGCCCCAGGCAGCACACAGGGGCCCCAATCAGTGCTCAGGGGCACCAGGCAGCACACAGGGACCCCATTCAGCACTCAGGGGCCCCAGGTTATGCACAGGGCACCAGGCAGTGCAGAGGCCCCAGGCAGTGCATGGGGCCCCAGGCAGCACAAAGGGCCCCGTCAGAACACAGGGCCTCAGGCAGGCCCGTGTGCGCTGACTGAGGCCCCCTTGTGCTGCCTGGAGCCCTGTTTACTGCTTCGGGCCTCTGTGTGTTGCCTGGGGCCCCTGAGCACTGACTGGGGTCCCATGCGCTGTCTCTGCCCAGGTTTCCTTTGTGTTGCCTGGCCCCTGTGCTCTGATTGTGGCCCTGTTATTGTGTGCTACCTGGGGCCCCATGCGCTGTCTCTGCCTCCTGTGCGCTGGTCCCGGGGTATAGTTTGGGCTAGGCCACTATAACCCCGAATATATTCTGGACGGGGTTAATCTGGCCAGTTAGGCTACCTTCACATTTGCGTTCCCCTCCGCAGCGTTCTGCAGAGGGGAGCCGCAATGTGACCGCAGCACCGCAAGCCCCTATCTTTATAATAGGAGCGCACGGTGCTGCGCTTGACTGCGCATGACCGTGCGCACCCATTCACTGCCATATGTGATCTGTGCGCAGGCAGATGCCTGCGCACAAATCACCCAGTCTCGTCCGCACCAGAAATGCGCTGCGGAGGGGAACGCAAATGTATGGGTGCGTAAGCAAATGAATGGGTGCGCACGGTCATGCACGGTCAAGCGCAGCACCGTGCGCTCCCATTATAAGGGTGCATCCTCACGATCAGGAGACGTAGCGTTTTGGACGCACCGTCTTTGCGCTGCGTCCAAAACGCTGCGTCGTACAGTACTAGCATAGTGGATGGGATTTAAAGAAATCCCATCCTCACTATGCGTAACCCACCCGCAGCGTCTTTGGAGCTGCGGTGCGGGTTGCCGGCAGTCCGCTCCTCCTCCGCATGTTAATTTCATGCTGCGGAGTCGGAAGCGGCTGCCACAGAGAGACTGCATGGAGAAGCCGCCCCGCACCCGCCACACATGGTGAGTACGGGGCGGCTGCGGTCTCTCTGCGGCCACCCGCGGCTTCCCTCAGGTCCGGAGGAGCCGCGTCCAACACGCAGCTCCTTCGGACCGTGAGGACATACCCTAAGGCCACGTGCACACGTTCAGTATTTGACGAGTGTTTTACCTCAGGATTTTTAGCCAAAACCAGGAGTGGGTGATTAAATCCAGAAGTGGTGCAGGTGTTTCTATTAGACTTTTCCTCTGATTGCTCCACTCCTGGCTTTGTCTACAAATCCTGAGGTAAAACACTCATCAAATACTGAACGTGTGCACGTGGCCTAAAGATAGGGGCTTGCGGTGCTGAGGTCACATTGCGGCTCCCCTCCGCAGGACGCTGCAGAGGGGAACGCAAATGTGAAGGCACCCTTACACCGGGCGTCTGCTGAACGGACCTCACTGCGTCCGACCATCCGACATCTCCTCCTGGCCTGAGCCCAGTAATGGGGAATGGTCACATACCTCCACCTGCAGAGCCGCACTCTACATATATGGCTGCTCTGTGCTTACAGGACCTGTGATGATGTCACATGGAGGGGAGGAGTCAGGGGTCACATAATCAGCTCCTCTGGTTGTTATGGTGCAGGATGAGGTGAAGGTTATGTGTGGGGTCAGGAGGGATTTACAGTGTGGACGGGGCAGGGCCGTGTATGTATGAGGTGTACGGAGCAGAGCGGTGTGTGTACGAGGTGTACGGAGCGGAGCCGTGTGTGTATGAGGTGTACGGAGCAGAGCTGTGTGTGTACGAGGTGTACGGAGCAGAGCCGTGTGTGTACGAGGTGTACGGAGCGGAGCCGCGTGTGTACGAGGTGTACGGAGCAGAGCCGTGTGTACGAGGTGTACAGAGCAGAGCCGCGTGTGTACGAGGTGTACGGAGCAGAGCCGTGTGTGTACGAGGTGTATGGAGCAGAGCCGTGTGTGTACGAGGTGTACGGAGAGGAGCCGTGTGTGTACGAGGTGTACGGAGCGGAGCCGTGTCTGTACGAGGTGTACGGAGCGGAGCCGTGTGTGTACGAGGTGTACGGAGCGGAGCCGTGTGTGTACGAGGTGTACGGAGCGGAGCCGCGTGTGTACGAGGTGTACGGAGAGGAGCCGTGTGTGTACGAGGTGTAAGGAGCAGAGCCGTGTATGTACGAGGTATACGGAGCGGAGCCGCGTGTGTACGAGGTGTACGGAGCGGAGCCGCGTGTGTACGAGGTATACGGAGCGGAGCCATGTGTGTGTACGAGGTGTACGGAGCGGAGCTGTGTGTGTACGAGGTGTACGGAGTGGAGATGCGTTTGTACGAGGTGTACGGAGCGGAGCCGTGTGTGTACGAGGTGTACGGAGCGGAGCCGAGTGTGTACGAGGTGTACAGAGTGGAGATGCACGTGTACGAGGTGTACGGAGCGTAGCCGCGTGTATACGAGGTGTACGGAGCAGAGCCGTGTGTGTACGAGGTGTACGGAGCAGAGCCGTGTGTACGAGGTGTACGGAGCGGAGCCGTGTGTGTACGAGGTGTACGGAGCAGAGTTGTGTGTGTACGAGGTGTACGGAGCAGAGCCGCGTGTGTACGAGGTGTACGGAGCAGAGCAGTGTGTGTACGAGTGTTACGGAGCGGAGCCGAGTGTGTATGAGGTGTACAGAGTGGAGATGTGTGTGTACAAGGTGTACGGAGGGGAGCCGCGTGTACGAGGTGTACGGAGCAGAGCCGTGTGTGTACGAGGTGTACGGAGCAGAGCCTTGTGTGAACGAGGTGTACGGAGCAGAGCCGTGTGTGTACGAGGTGTACGGAGCAGAGCCGTGTGTGTATGAGGTGTACGGAGCGGAGCCGCGTGTGTACGAGGTGTACGGAGCGGAGCTATGTGTGTGTACGAGGTGTACGGAGCGGAGCCGTGTGTGTACAAGGTGTACAGAGTGGAGATGCGTTTGTACGAGGTGTACGGAGCGGAGCCGTGTGTGTACGAGGTGTACGGAGCGGAGCCGAGTGTGTACGAGGTGTACAGAGTGGAGATGCACGTGTACGAGGTGTACGGAGCGTAGCCGCGTGTATACGAGGTGTACGGAGCAGAGCCGTATGTGTACGAGATGTACGGAGCAGAGCCGTGTGTACGAGGTGTACAGAGCGGAGCCGTGTGTGTACGAGGTGTACGGAGCGGAGCCGCGTGTGTACGAGGTGTACGGAGCAGAGCAGTGTGTGTACGAGCTGTATGGAGCGGAGCCGAGTGTGTACGAGGTGTACAGAGTGGAGATGTGTGTGTACAAGGTGTACGGAGGGGAGCCGCGTGTACGAGGTGTATGGTGCAGAGCCGTGTGTGTACGAGGTGTACGGAGAGGAACCGCACGTGTACAAGGTGAACGGAGTGGAGATGCGTTTGTACGAGGTGTACGGAGCCGTGTGTGTACGAGGTGTACAGAGCAGAGCCGAGTGTGTATGAGGTGTACAGAGCTGAGATGTGTGTATACGAGGTGTACGGAGCGGAGCCGAGTGTGTACGAGGTGTACGGAGCGGAGCCGAGTGTGTACGAGGTGTACAGAGTGGAGATGCGTGTGTACAAGGTGGAGCCGTGTGTGTACGAGGTGTACGGAGCAGTCGCATGTGTACGAGGTGTACAGAGTGGAGCCATGTGTGTGTACGAGGTGTACGGAGCGGAGCCGTGTGTGTACAAGGTGTACAGAGTGGAGATGCGTTTGTACGAGGTGTACGGAGCGGAGCCGTGTGTGTACGAGGTGTACGGAGCGGAGCCGAGTGTGTACGAGGTGTACAGAGTGGAGATGCACGTGTACGAGGTGTACGGAGCGTAGCCGCGTGTATACGAGGTGTACGGAGCAGAGCCGTATGTGTACGAGATGTACGGAGCAGAGCCGTGTGTACGAGGTGTACAGAGCGGAGCCGTGTGTGTACGAGGTGTACGGAGCGGAGCCGCGTGTGTACGAGGTGTACGGAGCAGAGCAGTGTGTGTACGAGCTGTATGGAGCGGAGCCGAGTGTGTACGAGGTGTACAGAGTGGAGATGTGTGTGTACAAGGTGTACGGAGGGGAGCCGCGTGTACGAGGTGTATGGTGCAGAGCCGTGTGTGTACGAGGTGTACGGAGAGGAACCGCACGTGTACAAGGTGAACGGAGTGGAGATGCGTTTGTACGAGGTGTACGGAGCCGTGTGTGTACGAGGTGTACAGAGCAGAGCCGAGTGTGTATGAGGTGTACAGAGCTGAGATGTGTGTATACGAGGTGTACGGAGCGGAGCCGAGTGTGTACGAGGTGTACGGAGCGGAGCCGAGTGTGTACGAGGTGTACAGAGTGGAGATGCGTGTGTACAAGGTGGAGCCGTGTGTGTACGAGGTGTACGGAGCAGTCGCATGTGTACGAGGTGTACAGAGTGGAGCCGTGTGTGTACGAGGTGTACAGAGCGGAGCCGTGTGTACGAGGTGTACAGAGCGGAGCCGTGTGTACGAGGTGTACAGAGCGGAGCCATGTGAGTATGACGTGTACGTAGCGGAGCCACTTGTGATGTGTCTAATGCACCCTCACTGGAACAGCTGTGCACAAGGACAATGGTGTATCTAGAGTCTGATGGGCCCCGATGCGAAATTTGGACCAGCCCCAACCCCCGTCCCGTGCGTATGTTGACACCCCCACCTGCCCATATTGGTCAGTTGTATGGGCCCCGTATAGCATTCTAAATCCTATAAAGACTCTATTGTTAATATCACCCATCCAGCTATACATGGGCAGATTGCTATTTATGGTCTCCATCCTGCTATTTATAGTCCACCTCCTGGAATATGGCCTTTATTTTGGCATACATGTCCACCACCTGGTATATATGGTGCTCCTCCCATCACCATAATCCTCTAATTATTATAATGCACCCCCTTATTCCTCCATATATTATAATGTACACCCATACTCCTCTATGTATTACAATGCATAAGGTGTCACCATAGCACCCACATTATCTTCCATATATAGTTGTGCTCCAATGTGTACATACACCGGCAGATTTTTTGCTTTCCTGGCCTCTTTTCAGAGGATATGAATGGTAACACGAAAACGTTTTTTCTACTCATAGTTAGTGGTTAGGGTGAAGCCATTAATTGTCACACTAAGGGGAACCTATTGGTGGGTTTACACACACCAATCATTGTATCCAATATCTGAACCAATCTCTGGTTGCAGTGAAATCATGGACAGATTGCTCCATGTTGTACACAGCCACAAAATGGAACTATGTGTCCATGATTTCACTGCAACCAGAGATCTGTTCAGATATTGGATACAATGATTGGTGTGTGTAAACCCACCATATCTCCCCCTCCCCTCCGGGCCTATTAAGGTAAAAGAGCCACCTTCAGCAGCACTAAGGCTGCATTCTGTGAAGGTGATTTTATGTGTATTATCCCCAGGACACTAAAATAATCACTTTTATAATTCTGCCTCCATACCTCTATTGAGATCAGGAGGTGTGTTCTCTCTCCAGGTCTGAACTGCCACGCTGCTGTCCATCATCGCTATCTGGCCTCCGGGTGCCGCCTCCTCTCTTTTTTTCTGATCTAATTGGCACCTGCGCTGTACATTCAGCTCTTAGGTATGTCCCATGCACGCTGCCCTGGAACTTACATCACATGATGTATAGATATCGCGCCTGCGTGTAGGGAGGCCTCAGATCCCGTCCTGCAGTGTGTTTGGGCCGGGAATCTGGGGCCTCCCTAAATGCAGGCGAGATATCTATACATCATGTGATCTAAGCAGGGGCGTAACTACAACAGGGGCAGGGGTTGCGATCGCACCCGGGCCCTGCAGCCTAGGGGGGTCCCAAAAGTCCCTTTGGCCCATAGAAAAAGACTTATACTATTAAAGATTTGCAATAATTGGGGGCCCCATTGGAGCTTTCGCATCGGGGCTCCATGGCCTGAAGTTACGCCACAGTTCCATGGCAGGGCGTACGGCACACACCCGAGAACTGAATGTACAGCGCAGATGCTGATTAGGTCAGAAAAAAGAGAGGAGGTGGCGCCCGGAGGCGATGATGGACACAAGTGAGGCAGTTGAGACCTGGGGGGACAAGACAACTTCCGGTCTCAATAGAGGCATGGAGGCAAAATTATAAAAGTGATTATTTCAGTGTACCTGGGGATAAGACACATAAGAACCACCCTCACAGAATGCAGCCTTAGGCTATGTTCACACACAGCGCTTTTCTTGCGCTTTTTTCAGCGTTTTTCACCCGCGCAAAAAAGCCCTGTAAAAAAAACGTGGTGCATGCACACAGCGCGTTTTTTTACGGGGCTACTTGTTCATTGATGTCACAGAGGGGAGGAAGAATCCTGTACCTCCTCCCCTGTGTGACATCTGTCACAGCCCCAATGTAAAAGAATGACAAATGTATTAAAAAAAATTAAGATATTTATACTTACCTTCCGCCAGGTGTTCGGGAGCCGCAGGACCCGAGCAGCAGGACCTTGCGTGATGTCATCAATCGGGCGCTGTGATTGGCCGCTCGCGGTCATGTGATATGTACGTCATAGGACGTAACATATCAAATGACCGCGAGCAGGCCAATCAGCAGTCTAGCAAGGTCCTGCTGGTCAGTACCTACTGCTGCTCCCGACTCCTGGCTCCCGAACACACGGCGGAGGGCAAGTATAAAAATCTTCATTATTTTTAATACATTTGTCATTCTTCTACATTTTATTTCGCAGTGTATAATGCACTGCGAAATCAAATGGGGCTGTGACAGATGTCACACAGGGGAGGAGGAATAGGATTGTTCCTCCTCTCTGTGACATCAGCTCTTGCATATTCCCGCTGGAATTACGCATTGTCTGAACGGCAATGCGTAATTCCAGCGGTTATAATGGCCCCTATGGGAGAAAGTGCGCGTTAAAAAGCCGAAAGAATTGACATGTTCATTCTTTTTACACGCATACTTTCTCCCATAAAAGCGCGGCCGAAAATAGCGCTGCGTGTGAACAGCAAAAGTGAAAGCCCATTCACTTTGCTGTCAAACGCAGACGCACTTTGGGGGAAAAGCGCAAACAATAGTGCTACGGAAGGTGGCTCTTTTACCTTAATAAGGGGGATGACAGGTTCCCTTTAATACCGTGTATTGCCCTTCTAAGGCTGATGGCACACTGGCATGAGTGTTGTGTCCCACGAATGGGAACAACCTGTAATGCCTACTCTTGCATTGTATATATTTCCTCCAATCAGGAAATTCCTGTTGTTTGCTAGGTAGTCTTATGAAGTTTGTCCCTGTCCTCTTCCCTTAGTTGTGTCTGTACAGGATGTCCCTCCTTCTTGCCTCAGTTAGTCTGCAGAAGCCATTACTGAAGACACATGTGTATATCCCCTGTACAGATTATTCCTTTTTACCTATCGTTTATTGTGACTAATACAAGATTTGGAAGAAAACTACAGTGTCTCCTGTCTTACTACAGCTGCAGTGGCGATCGAGTTGAAAACTGTCTGTTGCCTCTGATGGGGTAAGTACCGATCATACAATTATCTAAGGGACTGGTAATTAGAGTGCTTAGATTTACAGCCATCAGATGGGGACAGAACAATGAGAGTCGCGCGAGTGCAATGCGAGAAAAACTCGCATTGCACTCGGACCAGTATCAATAAATTATACTGGTCCCATTAGCACAATTTTCTCACATTACACTCGCATTGCGAGAGAAATGCAAGTTCAATCGCAGAATGCTGCGGTTGAACACGATTTCCTTACGCGAGTGTCCATTAAAAGTTTATGAGTGCGAGTCAAACTCGCACCCATATAGCACGCGATCCAGGTGTGCTTTTAAAATGGCTTCAAACTTTGCGGCTGTCAAAGCCGTAGAGTTTGAATTTGCCGGTTTCCCGGTACAGTAACAAATCATCTTGCATCTCTGTGACAACAGTGGTGCAAGATGATTAATAAAAACACAGCTACTGTGCCCATTTTTTATTACCAGGGTTAGCAGCATATTAACACAGATGCTGCACATGCGGCTAATAAGCCGGTGTCTGCAGGGTTAACCCGCTGTTTGTGTGGTGCCAGGTTAACCCTGCAGACACCGGCTTATTAGCCGAATCTACAGCCTCTTGCGACATGTCCGCACAGAGGCTGCAGATGGGTTAATATGCTGCTAAATCCCGGTAATTAAGAAATGGGCACAGCAGCTTTGTTTTTATTAATCATATTGTACGCTGCTGTCACAGCGGTGCAAGATGGTTTGTTACTGTATCGGGAAACCGGCAAATTCATACTCCACGTCTTTGACAGTCGCAGAGTTTAAATTCACCAGTAAATGCGGTCCACGGACCTGAAGTTTGTTTCAGGACCGCGGACAGCATCACACTGACACGCATCACACACGCACTCACCAGACTTACAGCCATGCACACTCACCCACACTCACAAAAAAACATGCATTACACTCGCATCACTGTCATGCATCAAACACGCTCATGTTTGATGCATGACAGTGTGTCCTCAGCCAACATCAATGACAGCTTGAAGTCTTTTGTGGTAGTTGTAGATGAGGCTATTTATTTTCTCAGATGGAAAAGCTGCCCATTATTCTTGGCAAAAAGCCTCCAGTTCCTGTAAATTCTTGGGCTTTCTTGAATAAACTACGCCTTAGTTCTCCCCACAGTCGTTCAATGATATTGAGGTCAGGAGACTTAGATGGCCACTCCAGAATCTTCACTTTGTCCTGCTGTAGCCAATGGCAGGTCGACTTGGCCTTGTGTTTTGTATTTTGTCATGTTAGAACTTCCAAGTACATCCCATGCGCAGCTACCAGACTGATGAGTACAAATTTGCCTGGGGATGTGTTGCGGCGATGTCTGCTGGTGGCCACCATTTTCTGTGTTCCTGCAGGCATTGGCAAGCTGCGGCTCTGCCTCTACCGCCCAGGAGTTTCAGAAAATGGCTACGGAGACAGCGCATGCATAGATTGAGATCTGTGGCCATCTTATGGCTGGATTTTCGCGCCCCCCATAATCTGAAAAATACGGTATTTCATCTGTTCCATATTATTACAAGGCTCTGGAAAGTCTAAGGGCCACGTCTCACACACGGATAATTGTGTAGAGATTGTTCGCAGATCTCTGGTTGCAGTGAAATCATGGACACATTGTTCCATTTGTACACAGCCACAAAATAGAACAATGTGTCCATGATTTCACTGCAACCAGAGATCTGCGAACAATATCTGCACAGATATCTGTGTGTGTGACGTGGCCCTAAGAGAGGTAACCCTACCACTATCCTTTGTGGGGGGTTTGCACTTTTTGGCCATGTTGCCTTTTGTTTTTAATCCAGAGTGCTTTATGTTGTTTTGTCCTTGCCTTAATTTGTAATAAACTTCTTCTATATACTTTTTGAATACTAAATCAGGTTGTATCACTTGTCTCTATATATACCTTCTTGATTAGTTTTTTCTATGCTGCCTTCAGGTATGTTAAGGTGATCCCTGGATAATATTATGTACTTTTTATCCCTGTGGTGCCCTCTATATACTTATAGTCTCCCTTATAATACTCTTGCACACCTCCAATTTATCCTAAACTTTGGTGACCAACTAATCCACCTGCCCCCTACTATTCCCCGGCCTCTCCTCTCTGCCAATCTTTTCACTGGCTGTCCATTGCTCAAAGACTACAGTTCAAACCCTAACCGTGCCGCACAAAGCCATCCACAACCTCCATACATCTGTGACCTAGTCTCTCAGTACTTATCTGCAGGTAGGCTCCAATCTTCACTAAAATCTCTTTCTCTTCTCCCCTGTAGTCATCTTTCCCACAATCGCATACAAGATTTCTCCCAAGCATCCCCTACACTCTGGAACTCTCTGCCCCGACACATCAGACTCTTGCCTTCTGTCACATATTGACTGACTTTAAAGTTCTGGAGTGTTGCTGCTGTGCTATTTGAGTTTGTTTTTTCCTTAGTCTGCTCTGCGGCTTTGCAGTTGGAGGTAAAGGTGAAGGGGTGTGTCTGAGCTTTCTGCTTTCCACCTCCTCAGCCTTAAGTAGTCCTGCTACCTTCTACCAGATGTCGCAGATTCAGTTCATTCTAATCTAGGACCCAAGCTGTGCAGATGTACTGCTGGTGCAGCTGTTGTCTTACCCTTCCAGTGGAGTGGTGTCCTTTTCCTGGTTCGTGGGTGGAGATAGGGGCTCTAGCTGAGGGCAAATTGAGGATTTGAGGGATAGGGTGGTGGCTTGAACCTCCTCACCTTCAGAGGTGCTTTTGGGAATAGGGCTAGTCAGGGACCCCAAGTCCAGGGCCAGACTAGCCTCCCAGGCACCCTTGCCTGTAATCCCTTCTTGCTCTATTCCCATTGTCCGCTACATGCGTCACACCTACCCTGGAACTCTTAAATGGAACATTAAGGCCCACCTTTTCTGACAAGTTCATAACCAACCTTAGGCTACAGTAACCCTTTTAAGTCAACATCTTTATAAACCAGTCCAGATTCACGCACCATAACTTCATGTACGTCCTTCATTCCCCACATCACCCCCCCGTAGACTGTGAGCTCTTGCGAGCAAGGTCTTCTCTTCTCCTGTACCTGTCTGTGTCTTGTACTGTTCATAATTATTATACTTATCTATGTATACCCCTTTTTCACATGTCCCTATTTGATGAAAGATATTAGTAATTGCATATGATTTTAGTTCCAATTTACAGTATTATGTTCATTGGAACATGTTTAAACATATCAAATAGGAAAATATAATTTCTACTAATAAAATCTGCACTGGAGATCTAGAAAAAGAGGGTCAATATCAGTAATTTTAATGCACTGGAGCAAAATAGGGAAGTAATGAATCTGTGATTAGTTGTTCTTTGCATCATGTGTTTTATTACATATAGCTTCACAGGACGGACATTAATGACATCTCTAGGGCAGATATATATCCACTGGACAGTATACGTTCACTTAACTCTGCTACATTTGCACATTTACTTTCACATTAAGCCCCCGTCACACTGAGCGAGATCGCTGTGATGTCACAGCAACAGCGACCTCACCAGCGATCTCGCTCAGTGTGACAAGCGGCAGCGGCCAGGCCCCAGCTGTGAGATCACTGATTGTGTCGGAATGGCCTGGACAGGGGCGTAACTACAACAGGTGCAGGGGTTGCGATCGCACCCGGCCTGCAGCCTAGGGGGGCCCCAAAAGTCCCTTCGGCCCATAGAAAAAGACTAATACTATTAAAGATTTGCAATAATTGGGGGGCCCCGTTGGAACTTTCGCATCGGGGCCCCAGGGCCTGAAGTTACGCCATTGGGCCTGGACCATTTTTTGATCGTTGGGACCCCGCTGGGCAGCATGCATCGAGTGTTTGATGGGGACAACGACCAACGACCTCAATACTAATACTACGCCCTAGAGTGACAGGTCCCAACGACTGCCATATTGTTGCTGCATCGCTGGTGAGATCTGACTGTTTGACATCTCACCAGTAGCGATGCTCTCAACAATCCCTACCAAGTCGTATCGTTGTTGGGATCACTGGAATGTCGCCAAGTGTAACGGTACCCTTAAAGCTCTGCTACACTTGAACATTTGCATACACATACACTGTGTACACATAACCCCATTTTGCAGTTCCTTCCAGGTCATGTGATTGATCATATAATCTGAAAAGGTCCTGGAGCTAGTCGGGTGGAAGGTTGTTCAGCTGCTTACTCAGAATGTGTAGCCTCTGTGCAGGTCCCAGTAGCTTTCCCGTCCTGCCCTGAACCGATCACAGATGTCAGAGTGGGGCAGGAGCAGAGAGAGCAATTGTCTCAGTGAAAGTACACTGTCTTAGCGTCTCCTCCATTACAGGAAGCTGCCTGCAGACTGTAAGATAACAAATTAAAGAAGTGGTAGTGTATAAACCAGGCGCCAGAGAAGATGACAGAGAGGGTGATAGTTCTTAGGGTAGTTTAATCATATCACAACGCATTTTGGCGGTCAAGCCTACCTTCATCAGGTGGTTCATCAGAGCAGTACAACCAGGACAGGTTAGTGAATTCTAAACCCCTCCTAGACCACTGGGTAATACACTTAGGAGCTCCCCTCTTGTCTATTTTCCTCCCACTGCAGACTATAAGATACACTTACTTATTTGCAAGTCTTTTCTTCTTAAAATAATGGGTCTTATAGTCCAAAAAATCTGTAACTTCTAAAGTAATTTCCCCTTTTCTTTCAGTTTTACTATAAAATTTCTCCCTGTGCGAGTTATTTTTGATTTTCAACAAAACATGATTTTCCAGTAATTCAGATTTCAAAGTCGAGGTATGAGTATGGCTTCTTCCCTGTGTGAATTCTCTGGTGTATCATAAGATCTGATTTCTGGTTAAAATGTTTCCCACATTCTGAACAGTAAAAAACCTTCTTCTTCGTGTGACTGCTCTGATGTCGAATAAGGTAAAATTGCTCTGAAAAACATTTCCCACATTCTGGACATGAAAAAGGCTTCTCACCTGTGTGAGTTCTCTGATGTGTAACAAAAGCTAATTTACATGTAAACGATTTCCCACATTCTGAACATGAAAAAGTCTTTACCCCTGTGTGCGTTGTCTGATGTGAAACAAGGTTTGATTTACGTGCAAAACATTTCCCACATTCTGAACATGAAAAAGGCTTCTCCCCTGTGTGAATTTGCAGATGTCTAACAAGATTTGATTTATCTACAAAACATTTTCCACATTCTGTACATGAAAAAGGCTTCTCCCCTGTGTGACTTCTCTGATGTGTTAGTAGATATGATTTCTGTGCAAAACATTTTCCACATTCTGTACATGAAAAAGGCTTCTCACCTGTGTGACTTCTCTTGTGCAAAACAAGATTGAATTTAAATACAAAACATTTCCCACATTCTGAACATGAATATGGCTTCTCCCCTGTGTGTCGTCTGTTATGTGATACAAGATGTAATTTAGTTGCAAAACATTTCCCACATTCTGAACATGAAAAAGGCTTCTCCTTTGTATGTGTTCTCTTGTGTGAAACAAGATGATATTTATCTACAAAACATTTCCCACATTCTGAACATGAATATGGTTTCTCCCCTGTGTGATTTCTCTTGTGTGTAACAAGATATGATTTCTGAACAAAACATTTCCCACATTCTAAACAGGAATAAGGTTTCTCTCCTGTGTGATTTCTCTTGTGTGTAACAAGATGTGATATATGTGCAAAATATTTACCACATTCTGAACATAAATATGGCTTCTCCCCTGTGTGAATTCTCTGGTGTCTAACAAAACTTGATTTAAATGCAAAACATTTCCCACATTCTGAACATGAAAAAGGCTTCTCCCCTGTGTGAATTCTTTGGTGCCTAACAAGATGTGAATTCTGATCAAAATATTTCCCACATTCTGAACAGGAAAAAGGTTTCTCCCCTGTGTGATTTCTCTGGTGTGTTACAAGAAGTGATTTAGTTACAAAACATTTCCTACATTCTGAACATGAAAAAGGTTTCTCCCCAGTGTGACTTTTCTGGTGTCTAACAAGGTTTGATTTCTGTACAAAACATTTTCCACATTCTGAGCATGAATGTGACTTCTCCCCGGTATGAACTCTTTCATGCCTAGCAAGATGTGATTTTTGGTTAAAATATCTCCCACATTTGGAACAAGAAAATCTTTTCTCTGTGTGATATTTTTTATGCTTCACCAAAGATGTTTTGAGGGAAAAAGTATTTCCATATTCTGAATGTGAGATTAGTTTCTTTGCTTTAAGAGTAGTTTGTTTTTTAATGCCTCTTTTGTGAATTTTCTTTTTCTTAGTAGTCTGTAATGTATCAGAAGAGAGGACTTGTTTTATAGGATCAGATGATAGATCTTTGCTGTGAAGGGATGATGGTGTATCTGGAATAATGGTATGCACTTCAATTGTATCCTGTGTGATCTCAGGATCATCTGATTTAAAAATTGAAAATGTCGTCAGTTGTCCCTGTGATCTCCTGTCACTGTCATCTGCCAAAAATAAAACCAATTAGTATTTTTAAACAAAATATCATTGAAATGTATAATTATGAACATTTCTACTTTAAATTAGCCATACAAATGACAAGTTATGTAGCAAAATTGAATTATTCACTAAGAAAATGACAGTTCAGTCCAGTGGCGCACCCAGAAATTTCCCAAGGTAGGGGTCCAAGAAACACACACCGGCCCTGAAAGGGGGGTGTCACCCCCCAGCGGGGTTCCGAGGGGCAAAGCCCCCGGTGGGGGGGTTTGGGGGAGCCCATAGGGGCCCAGCTCCTTGTGTACTGCACCCCCCCCTCCCCTCTCCCACTCCTAACCTGTGTGCAGCTGTGTGGCAGATGCAATCATGCATATCAATCTGCACTGAGTAGAACTGTATGATCCCCTAGGTGCTGCAGGTTCAGAGATCATCATGTATTACCCACCAGGCCGGGCGGGGCCAGCAACAGTCTGAGTCCGACTCCAGACTGTGTGCTGCCTCCTCCTGGCTCCTGCCTGTATACAGAGTGAGCTCTGCTCCCCCACAGCTTGCTCTGCACTGCCTGCCCTGGCTGGCTGCAGCCTGTACTGACTTTCTCCAGCCCTCCACACTAACGTATGAGGCAGTGCTGGATGCCGATGCGGTAATAATAATACCGGGGTGGGCGGCGGTGGGCTCACCCGGCTTCTCAGGGCCATCCAAAGGGGGGGTCCAGACACGTAGGTCCCCCCCCTTGGGTGCGCCTATGGTTCAGTCTAATTGAAGACCTCATATCATGAACAAGTAAGCCGTGGTGTTCAAATGTCTATGCATTCTGCCTCCAAAGTATTGGAAAAAAGCCACCAAAAATGTTATTTAGAAGAAAATACAAAAAAATATTCATCCCCAAAAAAAAACAAGCCCCCACCCAGCTGTATCATCTGCCAAAAAACACAGTGTTTCCACATTATTAGTGAATGAAATGCTGTTGAAAAGTAGCACGGTGGCTCAAGTGGTTAGCACTGCAGCCTTTGCAGCCCTGGGGTCCTGAGGTCCTGGGTTCAATTCCCACCAAAGACACTAAGGACAACATCTGCAAGGAGTTTGTATGTTCTCCCTGTGTTTGCGTGGGTTTCCTCCCACATTGTAAAGACATACTGATAGGATGTTTAGATTGTGAGCTCCAAGAGGGACAGCATTACTGATGTATGTAAAGTGCTATGGAATTAATAGTGCTATATAAATGAATAAATATTATATTATATTATTATATGGCTTCCACAAACCAATCCATCAAAATTTGCTCTCCCAAAGTCATATCTCTCCCCACTTCGCTTCTGAGCCTCGAACGTGCCCAAGTCACAAGTATCATCCATGTTATTAGTCAAACATGCTGTCTGTAGAGAGAAGAACCTACAAAATTTACGGTGTGAAATAAAACCTATAGTGGCCACCAAGTTAGAAAATAGACTATACTCTAAAATTACCAAGGACTATTGAGCCCAAAAAAGTGAAAGATCGGGAATGCATAAAAATGCATAATTTTAATGGAATATTATAACAGAAAAATAAAGAAAATAGATCACAAGGTTGTCAATCTACATACATACATACCAGTAATGGGGGAGCTATATACCAGTGATGGAGTGCTATATACCAGTGATGTGGGCGCTATATACAAGTGATGGGTGATATATATTCAGTGATAGGGGTTCTATATACCAGTGCTGGGGGACTATTTACCAGTAATGCGGCGCTATATACAAGTGATGGGGGCAGTATATACCAGTGATTAGGGGCTATATATACAGTGATGGGCGCGCTATATACCAGCAGGGCTGCCACTAGGAATTTTGGCGCCCCTGACAGCCAAAATTTTGAGACTCCACCCACCTCGCCATCACCCCTGCTCTGCCTCCACCCAAAGATATATTATATTTATAGTGAAATACTATCTCAATTTATGTGCAAAGCTTTCCCAACCAGCATCCAGATGGTTTCTTAGTATAAAAAAGGAAAAACAGCACAAAATAAATTGCAAAAAGTGGACTTTATTTTTCAATGCATGGCCACGCCAATGGGCAATAAAGTCCACTTTTTTCTATATTTTTGTGCTGTTTTTCCTTTTTTTTCAATCTCACTTTATTATATATTACACACACACACTTGAGACTGCTGTGGGCTGAATACACAATAGCTGTATATACACTAAAGAATACACGATAGAGACGGCTGCTACTGTATTCACAATAGAGATGGCTGTGGGCGTATACACAATGGAGACTGCTGCTGGGTATATACACAATGGAGACTGCTGCTCGCCTTACACAATAAAGAATACACAATAGAGATGGCTGCAGGCCCAGCTGCATAGACAATGGAGACGGCTGATGGCTGTACACACAGTACAGAATACACAATAGAGACTGCTGCTGGCTGTACACAATAGAGAATACACAATAGTGACTGCTGCTGGCCATATGCACAATGTAGATGGCTGTGGGACAAATGCACAATGGAGACAGCTGCAGGACTTGGACCACCAGAATGAATTCCTCCACGCGCATTGTATGATGACCCTACTGCAAGTCCCTCAACCACACTGGCAAAATATGATCTCCAACTGTGACCCCCACATAGCCCTCCATGTAGTATAATGAACCTACATATAATACAATGTCCCCTAAACCTCGTCACACTGTATAACGGCCCCAACACAGCCTTCAAATAGCCCTGCATAAAGTATAAAGGTTCCCTCATACCCCTCCACAGAGCCCTCCATATATTATAATGGATTCCATATAGTATAATTGCCCCATATAGTCCATCATCCATTGCTCTTCATATATCATAATGCACCTCCAAACCCCCCTATATTATAATGCACTCCCACAGTCCTCCATATAATATAGTGCACCCCCATAGATCTCCATATAATTTAATGCACCCCCACAGTCCTAAATATAGTATAATGTACCCCCATAGTACTCCATGAAGAATAATACATCCCCCATAGCCTTCCTTATAGTATAATGCACCCCCATAGTCCTCCATATAGTATATTGCACCCCCATAGTCCTCTTATATTGTTATTTATTATTATTTATTTATATAGCGCCATTAGATTCCATGGCGCTTTACATATGGAAAGGGTAGAGGAGGAAAAGTACAATATGTATTGACAGTCAATTCGTACAGGTACAGGAGGGGAGAGGATCCTGTCTGTGTGGGCTCACAGTCTATGAGATTATATTGCACATTACATAGTTTCCCATCAGTGTACTCACTGATTAAAATAAAAGTAAATTCTCGCCTCTCTTCTCGCTGCTCCAGTCTCCTCAGCATCTGCTGAGTTGCAGATGGCAGACAATGATGGCCAGGACTCTAAAGAAGAATGCTGCCAGCAGTGGGGGGTTTCCCCTGGTACACACCTCGTACACACGTGGCTCTGCTCCGTACACCCCGTACACATACGGCTCCGCTCCGTACACCTCATACACACTCTACTCCGCTTCATACACCTCGTACACACTCTTCTCCTCTCCGTACACCTCGTACACACTCGACTCCTCTCCATACACCTTGTACACCCTCGGCTCTGCTCCGTACAGCTCGTACACACTCGCCTCCTCTGTACACCTCGTACACACTCGTCTCCTCTCCATACACCTGTGTGCACCCTCGGCTCCTCTCCGTACACCTTATACACACTCGTGTCCTCTCCGTACACCTCGTACTCACGCGGCTCTGCTCCGTACACCTCGTACACACTCAGCTCCTCTCCGTACACCTCATACACATTCGTCTCCTTTCCGTACACCTCGCACACACAGCTCTGCTCCGTACACCTCGCACACACGACTCCGCTTCGTACACCTTGTGCACACTTGCTCTGTACATCAACACTTAATCCCTCCTGACCCCACGCATAACCTTCTTTCATCTAGCACATCACAACAAGCACAGCAGAGTCCTGCGTACACTGAGGAGCTGATCATGTGATCCCTGACTCCTGCCCTCCATGTGACATCATCAAAGGTCCTGTAAGCACAGAGCAGCCATGGATATGGTTTGAGCAGGGTGGACCCCCTAGGGGGCGGGCCTCCTTGGTCCAAACAGCCACGCCCCCCATCATCACGGCCGGGCCCCCTGCCCCTGTTCTCATGTCCATGCCCCCTCCAACTATGGCCGGGGCTCCTGACTCGAGGCAGAGCTGTAAGGCCCTAGTGGCGGCCCCGTATATAAGTGATGGGGGGCTATATACCTGTGATGGGGCCGCTATATACAAGTGATGGGGTGCTATATACAAGTGATGGGGTGCTATATACAAGTGATGGGGCGCTATATACAAGTGATGGGGCGCTATATACAAGTGATGGGGTTATATACCAGTGATGGGGGCAGTATATAAAGTGATGGGGTGCAATATACAGTGATAAGGGCCTATATACTCAAGATGAGAGCTATATACTTTGATGGGAGCTATATACCAGTGATGGAGGTTACATACAAGTGATGGAGTGCTATAGACAAGTGATGTGGGGCTATATACCAGTGATGGGGGGCTATATACCAGTGATGAGGGGCTGTATATAGTGATGATTGCTATATACCAGTGATGGGGGTGCTACATACCAGTGATGGGAGGCTATATACCAGGCTGGGGGGCTGCTGTGTGGCGCCCCGCAACGAGTGCGTCACAAGAGGGTATTGCAGCCATAAAAGCAGCCGCAATATTCTCTGACACAGCAGTGATCTGGTTAAATTAGAAATCCAACCCTGCATGCATCACCTAGAATAGAGGGCCAATCCTAGGTCCTGGTGGGCGGAGTGCTAGGGTAGTGTGCAGGAGAACACACAATAGTCTAGACAGAAGAGAGACAATAGTCTAGAACTCGGAGAGAAAGGGTCTAGAACTAGAGCTTGGAGAGGAGCGGGGGCTCCGCACTCCGTGCAGCCCCCGGGCCGTCACCGGTCGGGTGTCAGCACCTGAGGCCTTAACAACCGGGATGGGGCATTATTCACACGGGTTCCCAAAGGACTCCCGTGCCCACACCTCACAGCCGGTTCACTGGTACCGAAGCTGGCAGCAGTTCACCTCTGCTACGCGAACCAGAAGCGTGGAGGAGCAGCTTCACAGGAGCACCCCACCACCAGCCAACTTCCAGTCGTCTAACCAGCGGTGTACCCACCGAGGGATCCAAAGCTCCCCAAAACATCCAGAACGTACATCATGGATAGGGCATTGAAGCAGCCTCCCCGTACCCGACCTGGTATTCCTGGGCGACACTGGCAACCAATTAGTTAGAATGGAGGAACACTGCGGATTTCTAAGGGACACCATCACTGCTGAGTCCACCCGGTCCACTACCCTTAAACTGTATACCATGTACTGCCTGCTGGTTACAGTAAAGACCCGTTGCAGAGACTTTCTGTGTCCGTGCTTCCTTATGAACTGACCGTCCGCACTACAAGGTAACCGCAGCTGCCGCACAACATCTTAAGCAGCTCCAGCCTCCGGGGATCACCGCTCAGCCTGTGGGGAGCGTAACATCTTGCTGCTGTCCATCCCCCGGAGGTTCCGCAGTGTCGGTAGTCCTTACCGAAACTACTCATAGGTGGCGTCACGAATAAATTAAAACCCCCTTTAATCTGTTCCTACAAGACGTCTTCAACTTTTGATCTGCACTACACCGGGCCCCACTACCGGCAGGCGTGGTCCACCCGTGACAAGGAGGAAGGAAGCATCATCGCCTGTCTAAACCGGAGTCCCGGCCACGGTGAGTCAGCTGCATTTCCCGCCTTAGGCTTATATTCAAGTAGTTTTTGGGATTCAAATGTGGGGTCTCAGTTAATACTCGAATATATACGGTAAGTATAAATCAACCTTCATTCCTTTTCGCATCCATTCTGTTACAATCTGTGTACTCTGCTCTATATATTTCCTCTCAGCATTGTCTGTATATAACATATATAAATCTGATCTCATTTCAGACTCATTTTCTGTTACACAGTATAGCCATCTTGTGGATGTTTTCATGTATTTTAGCATTGTGTTTCAGGTTCTGTTTGCATTACTATTTTTTCTTTGATGTATAATTATTTTTTGTGCTTCTTTTCTCATATTCCAATAAAGATTATGTGTTTTATGCATCTCTGATCTTTCACTTTTTGTCCTTGGTGATTTGGGTGTATGTATTGTGTGTGTCTCCTAGAGCACAATCTGGGCACAATATTTTAGGTTATGAAATGCCATATTTGCAATTTTCACTCTGCAACATCTACCGTTTGCTAATTTCCGGTATGTGCCTGTGGAGTCAGAATAGTCACTGCTCCTATAGATGAATTCACTGAGAGTTATACATGTAAAAATACTGTCAGTGAATTCATCTATAGGAATAGTGACTATTCTGACTCCACACACTATCCTGCTGACACTTTACAGGGTTTTGTGCTGTTTTGGTTTTCTGGCATTCTTTCACGTTCAGCATATGGTGTCATATCTCCTCTGAAGGCACTTTACATGCCGCTACTGAGGTGTAGCAACTGCCTGGCAATCGGGATTTTTGTCATGGTTGCCTTGAAATTGCTACGAAGTTGCGGCGTGTAATTTGGGAAAGTGATCGGGATTTTCGCAGTTGCTCCAGGTAGCGGTTTCTGAGCCGTGTTCTAAAATCAGAGGCAACCCAAATGGTGAATTGCCCTGGTATTGGCGTGTAAACGGGCGATAGGGATTGAATCTGCGTCACCTAGTGATTTCCAAGGGGCGTGCCACAATGTGATGTTTTCCGCGCCCCATCAGCGATGATTGGTGGGGGCTACTGTGTTTCCATTGGCTGACCCTTCACAGGGCGCCATATTTGAAGAGCTGTCTATTCACACTCCACAATTGCAATGGCGTCATGTATTAGCCAGCCTTCCTGCGCAGGCTGGCCAATCATGACGCTATTGCGTTGTCTAATCAGTGTGTTAGCGTCACAGAATACACGAGTCTGTCACGCCTATGTGTTAGCGCCGCTGAACACGTATATCCACATTCCCCTACTGAATGCGTCGTGTGAAGCGGCGACGGGATTCAACCGGATGTTTCCCGCAGGATCTGTTGGAACTTCTGGGGAACCATGTTTCCTTAGGTTGAGGGCGTGTACATGCGAAATCGGGGATCGTTAAAAACGTGCACGCACGGTTGCTACCGATCGCCAATGATAGTTGCGGCGTGTGAAGGTACCCTGAGATCTCCTCTTGCAACATTTGTTTCTGTCACCAGGCACCACCTTCTATATTCAGAGGGCAGTGCTGGTGTTGGAGACGACCAGTATGTCCAGTCTGGCAGGATGGGTGTGTGAACAGTCCATCTGGATTAATCAGCTCCCTGCTTAAAGGAAACCTGTCACCCCCTTTGGACATTTTATACTGTGCCCACCAGGTTGCACATCATGTAATTGGGGTTCTAGTAACCCCTGTGTGTGCCCAGACTGACCCCTGTGAAAACAACTTTTATTGTGTCCAGCGGTGGCCTCCTATTGAGTCAAAGGCTCCTATATGGTCATGGTGGCTAAACCCCTCGCCGCCCCTCCAGCCTGCTAAACCCACCCTGCATATTTTAAACTTCCCGCCCTCCTCTGCCTGGCGCTTGAGTGACAACAGCACTCGCGCTGTTGCAGTGGAGCGGGTGTCCGCGCTCCATAGAACATAGTGCAGATATGTCTCACGAGACTTCACTAATCTGGCGAGATCTCGGCACTATGCACGGACATCCTCGCCTGCGCAGTGCGCTGATACATACATGGGTTGCCCAGGGAGATCCCCAATATGCTGAAAGCCTGGTGGAATGGTACCAGGTAGCAGAAAGTTCCTTGGGGAGGCTAAGGACTTGCCATCTTCATATTGGGGTGTCCAACAGGGGATTATCACCCAAAGGAAGAGCACTAGAGCAAAAACTCTGGTAGACCATGGTTTCTAGCGATGGCTGATGTAATGCCAAGGAACTCTGCTAAGGACATAACCTGATCAAAGTGTCATGGCCCATGTCACTTAGCCGCCCATTGTCCTTTGACCACCGAGCCAATAAGCTGCAGCATTGGTCAGCTCTATTCATACTATGCGTATCCTACATGAGCAATAGATTATACACCCAAGAGGAGCCACGCATGTGTATCATGGACCTGAGAGGGAAAAATTGTGACTGGACTTCTAGAGTTGGGAAGTTCTGTGACCACAGTGAGGACCACACACAATGTCTACTTCATTCCTGAAAGAGGATGGAAGTAAGCTGTATCCTTGGGGACACTAAAAAATATCTGATGAGGGCGGCCGGTGCGGCCATAGGTAGCCTGAAAAACGGAGAGGGAGTGGAGGTACGCAACCCACAAGACATTGCGAACGAGTTCGCAAGGTATTACGAACACCTCTATAATTTAAAAGGAGACGGGGGAGCGCCATGTCCCACGCCAGAACTCATTGAGGGATTCCTGGCCTCTCTGGATCTTCCGTCTTTGACGGCGGAGCAGGGAGATCAGCTGAACTCCCCATTTACGGTGGGGGAGATCCTGGGGGTGATCAGAACACTGAAAACCTCCTCGACCCCGGGTCCGGATGGGTTCCCAAACGAGTATTATAAGACCTTTGGGCCCACCCTGGCCCCCTTTCTACTTAGACTATTTACTTTCTGGCGGGGGTGTGGGGTTATCTCTCCTGATTTTCTTGAGGCTACCATAGTGACCATACCCAAGCCTGGGAAGCCCCCAGACCTCCCGGCGAACTATCGTCCTATTTCACTTCTGAATAGCGATACTAAGATTTTCGCTAAGCTTCTGGCAAATAGGCTCTCGGAGGTGGTCCCCACACTGGTGCATCCGGATCAGGTCGGATTTGTCGCTGGCAGACAAGCGAAAGATGGAACCCGGAGGATGATTGACCTCATACAGATAGCGGAGCAGGGGGGGTCTCCCAGTGCATTCCTGTCACTTGATGCTGAGAAGGCGTTTGACAGGGTGCACTGGGGGTACTTGGAGGCGACTCTACAGAAATTTGGTCTGTCTGGTCCATTCCTTAAAGCGATACTGTCGTTGTACTCCAACCCCAATGCTAGGGTCTTATCCTCGGGGTTCCTATCTAGTAGCTTTAAAATCACTAATGGTACACGCCAGGGCTGCCCATTATCACCGGTGATTTTTGCCCTGGCGGTGGAACCACTGGCAGCTGCTCTCCGATCACATCCGCGGATCCGAGGCATCACGGCTGGACGGGGGGGTCCATATTGTGGGCCTATACGCGGACGATATTATTATCTCCTGCACGGATCTTGAATCATCTCTACCGGCTGTTATGGACCTCCTCCGAACCTATGCTGAAGTATCTTTGTACAAATTAAATGCCTCCAAATCAGTGGTATTGCCGATTAATGTTTCCCCCCAGGAAATTCATCATTGGGAGACCACATTCCCCTTCAAATGGCATCAGGAGGGCATTCCCTATTTGGGAATCACCCTCTGCAGATCCAATGACTTAGTAACAAGAAACTACGCCACACTAAAAGCGGCTATCTCCGCGGCTATTGCGTCACACCCTCTGAAGGCCTTGTCGTGGATTGCGAGGATCCAAGCATTTAAAATGATATTACTACCCAAATTATTATACACGTTCCGATGCGTCCCTCTTCTTTTCCCTCGTAGGTTTCTGGCTGAACTCCAACGACTAACCAACACTTATGTCTGGGCCACCAAACAACCTAGAGTGGCTAGAGGGATACTATATCTCCCCTTTTCTCGGGGGGGCATGGGAGTCCCCTCCATTAGAGATTATCAGAAAGCCTGCCTTCTGGAGGAGGCAAGAAACTGGTGGCGAATGCCTCCTAATCAAAGGTGGTTGGAGATAGAGAAAGTCTCCTCTGCTGACATGTCACTGCAGCTTCTTCTAGCTGCAGAATCCCTGGCGCATGTCTGTGACAGGCCTAGGCTGGCAACGGTCAGCTCGTTGCTTGCCTGTTGGAGAGGAGCCCCGGATGGCTGGACCTCCCTCCCCCTATCTGAGGTTCCCCTGAGAGCGCTCCTCACCCATTTGCCGGAGCTGGGGGTCCAGATGTGGGAGAGAGAGGGCCTCCTCATGCTGGGGGATCTTGTGGCAGGGAACTCCTTGGTCTCCTTCTCAGATCTATCCACGAAGTTTCCCTCGCTGGCACCAGCTTTTTGCACTACTTAAGGCTCCACCACTTTCTAACAGAGAGGAACAGACGCCGCCCCCTGGGGGGCACCCTGGCGCCATCACCCCTCAGGAGGCTCCTTCTCTCTGAATCCCAGGGACTCAAGGGTCTGTCTCTGATTTATCAGGGCTTGGTTGCGGCGAGCTTGGGCTCCAAACTGAGCTATATGATTAAATGGGAGGAAGAGCTCGGCTTCTCGGGGTCTTTGGAGGACTGGGAGGATGCATCCAAACTTGCTTACAAACTGACCAGATGCATTAATCACCTGGAGATACTTAAAAAGATCCATCTACGGTGGTACCTCCCTCCCTCCAGGATCTCCAGATTCTCCCCAGATGTTTCCCCCCTGTGCTGGCGGCAGTGTGGCCTTAAAGGCACACTGGCGCATATGTGGTGGACATGTCCAAAACTGGCTTCATACTGGAAACTTGTGGAGAGTCTGATTGGTTCCATCACAGAAATGCAGGTCCCTTTGGAGCCCCAGCTGGCTGTTCTCAACATTGGCCTGTACATGTACCCCGCTGGCTACAGACCGGTGATCTCCTACATCCTCACTGCAGCCAGACAATCTCTGGCTGCGGGTTGGAAATTGCACGAACCTCCTACATTTAGCGCTGTGGTGAACCGCACAAATTATATATTCCACCAAGAGTACTATTTGGCACTTGACGCTATGAATAGAAATCGCACACGTGATGCATGGATCTTGTGGGCCTCCCACCCCCTGGCGACCCCTGTCCCAGCCGGACATACCACCGTTCCCCAATAACTTGATCATAGCGGGCATCTTTATATATTTGAACCCATCACCCTTCCCCCCCCTTCCCCCCCCCCCTTCTACGTTTCCCACCCCTTCTCTCTTTTTCATTTTCAAATGTGTTGTCCTAAGTTTATTTATGTATGTGAGTCTAATTTTAAGCCTTAGGGCTTTGTTTGTACCATTTTCAGTCATGATAAAATACAATAAACATTTATTGAGTTAAAAAAAAAAATATCTGATGACCTATGTAGTCATTGAGACAGCCAAGGATATGGAGTTCCAGCATGTTATTGTAGTCCCGAAGTTATTGCATCCAATTATAATAGGCTGGGATTTTAAATCATTTTCGCACTTGCGGGAGAAGGGATTAGTGTCCGGTTGTTTTAGTAAGAACCAAAATGGCCCTAAGGAAGCCCCACCACAGAGGGAGGCTACAGGGGTTTATTTTTGTACGTTGGGGTGTAAAAAGGAGAAGTTAGCACCTACTAACGTTGACAGTCCTGATTTAGTGGTGACCAAAGACAGCAGGTTTATGAAGCCTTTAATAAACCAACTGGTCTTTAAATGTAAGGTGTTCCTGTTGCGACCTTGTAAAGCAAGGAAGTGAGTAACCATCATCACGTTAAGTGAGAAAACGGTCACATCGGGTAGAAGACAATGTTGTGGTCTATTGGCAAAATGGTGATACATCTGGAAAACATTACTGATAAAGAAGCCACAGCCGGTGACAGAAGAACCTGTGATTTCTCTGCATTTAGTGGTCACTACTCACCTGGGTAGTCATATGTAGGAATCTCCTCTTTACACCGCTCATCACCCCTCACATATGTCTCTGTAGTATTAATATGGGGCAGATCATCATCACCCCTCACATATGTCTCTGTAGTATTAATATGGGGCAGATCATCATCACCCCTCACATATGTCTCTGTAGTATTAATATGGGGCAGATCATCATCACCCCTCACATATGTCTCTGTAGTATTAATATGGGGCAGATCTTCACCCTGAAACAAAGATTGTAAAAGTCACAGACAGATGGAGAAGTCCCATCTATGATCAGCTGTAATGTGCCATCTCCACCGTTCTCATTACACAAGTATAAAACATAGAATACTGGAGGATAAAACAAGACTGAGCACAAGACCTTCACAGCCGTCTACACATCATAGGGAGATCTCATCACACCTTCTCTCCATCTACCTGATGATCCTGAGGAACATCGGGATCTTCTTGTTTACAGTCCTGTGGGAGAAGAGGACGGGGACATCTCTCTGGTGTTGTCCTCTTACTGGATAGACCTGGAGGAGACACATACAGGGACTGAATTCATTCTTTACATACAGATCATTATAGGCCGTGTGTATTTAGTCCTGTCTATTACCTGGTGATGTGAGGGGCGGCCGGGGAACCTCCATCATGACTATGTCCTTGTACAGATCTTTGTGTCCTTCTAAATACTCCCACTCCTCCATGGAGAAATAGACGGTGACGTCCTGACACCTTATAGGAACCTGACACATACAATGATACCATTGTCATCATCCCCCGATCCCTACATAGCGTTACTGTATAATGTCCCAGCAGCAGCATTCCCAGCAGTGTCACCTCTCCAGTCAGCAGCTCAATCATCTTGTAGGTGAGTTGTAGGATCTTCTGGTCATTGATGTCCTCATGTATCAGGGGGTGAGGTGGAGGCCCCGTGATTGGGCTCAGGGCTCTTCCCTCAGACACAGGGTCCTGACAGCACAGATCACTAGAGCTCTTCACTACTGTGTAATCCTGGTTATGGAGAGACACATTAATAAATCTCCAGTCTCCAGACATTTCCAGAGTCCTCACCTCTCCAGTTCTGTCATCTGTTATTCTGTCCATAGATAAGAATGATGTCATGTGACATTGTCATCACAATCTCTCACCTCTCCAGTAACAAGGAAGAGGATCTCTAGGGTGAGGTGGAAGATCCTCTCCGCCATCTTGTCCCTGTCCAGATCCATCCTTGATGGTCAATCAGGAGAATTCTCTTGTATAGAAGATGTGAGAGGATCCGATATTGTAGGACCTGAATGGGGAGAAGATGACGATATAACATCATAAAGATCCTGTGTAATAATACAATGACTGGAGATAATAAGGGGAAACATATCAGGAGATACAACATGTACATCATTTATTCTTGATGAAGAGAAAGAGATAAGGCAATTTCCATATATTTGAGATATGCAAAAGAGAGCATTAATTATTTTATTTGAGGCAGAGAGAAAGAGTAAAGGTCCTGTTACACCTTTCAACATCGTTACCGACGTCGTTCAAAAGTGACGTGAGGAACGATGTTGAAACGACATCGTTGTTGCATCGTAGAGTATAAAGGCACGATTCAACAACGATAGTTGTTCAAGTCGGAGTTGACAGGTTTTTTCCAGGAGGTCGGTGCTATGTGCCAGATTCAGGCATCTGCATCAATGATGGAGATAAGTGAGAATCTATTTATTAGCTGGTGGAGTGGATGGTACCATATTGTGGAGGCCATCTTGTAGTATAATAATGTGTGTAGGCTGATGTTAGTACTGTAGGAAGATTATACTGTGTGCGAGGGATGGCAGTATTGTGGGAACATTATACAGTGTGTGGAGGGATGGCAGTATTGTGGGAACATTATACTGTGTGTGGGGGATGGCAGTACTGTGGGAACATTATACTGTGTATGAGTGTGGGGGGGTGGAGGTACTCTGGTAACATTATACTGTGCGTGGGGGATGGTGGTACTGTAGGAACATTATACTGCTTTTGGGGGGATGGTGGTACTGTGGGAACATTATACTGCTAGTGGGGGATGGTGGTTCTGTGCGAACATTATACTGTGTATGGTAGGTGGCACCCCAGGGGTTAATGTGCGACAGAAACATCAACATGGGTTCACTCCCCACACAACACCTGACACTGCACTAGTGGCACCATGCATACAGGTGACAACAAGGGTACTCAGCCCAGCGTTAGGACATAGTAACACACACCCTCACACCCACATTCCCACGCATAAAGGGTTTCTGCATCCAGTCTTGAGAGAATAGGAGGACATCCTGGATGGTGGTGATGAAGGATGGTTGGGCACACAGACGAAGGTCAGTCTTACTGACAGTATTATAGAGGGGATTAGTCAAGGTTATTAGTGCATGGTGCTGAGCAGCAAGGGACAACGGAGTAGGCTGAAGTAGCTTGAAAGCAAAGATCAAGAACTCCACCCTAGGAGAAAGACGAGTGACCCTGACACTATGGAACTGCCTAACATGAACCATTGCCTACTAGCCCAATGCGAGCCTAGTGGGGGGGAAAGCCCACCAAGATCTGAAACCACCCAGTAGGATCATGTGGGATAGAGAGTGTGACGGTTGACGAATCCGTGCCTGGACACAGCAGAAGTACTATCAGGTAGGGAATAAGATCCTCTATCTGAAATAAACCAGAGGTCGAGCCTGGTAGTTTGTGCAGACTATGCAGTGTCCAGAAAAGAAGTGTCATGCTTCTGAAGTGCACATTCAACCCGGATGAGACCCTAGTCTGAGGGGAACTTCAGTTTCAAGCTGGAGTTCCTCCAAGAACAGGCAGCATCGTGACACATAGGATACAGAAGCCGATATACCGCTATATGTTCAGGTCCGCAACACCGTGGTAGAGAAGAGAGAGAGATAAAAGCCGAGGTACATAATACAATGATGTTAGGGGAAACAATAGAGAAGAAGTGACATGCTTGCAGTTGAGAAGAGAAAGGATAAGGAATGCAAATTGAAAGAATGTAAAGAGCTTGTTAAAGAATTGCAGATAGAGTAAATTCTTTGACCTTAAAAGCTTTGGAACCCTGCATTACTGACCTGCGAACGATCGAACACACCCTTTTCCCAGATATTAGCATTGATCAACAACGAACTTCAAGTCGAGTTAAGCCGTGTCAGCACCAGCATGGAAGGAGATTCCATTGCACTGCCAAAGTAAGTGTAGTCCAACACCTCTACTACAAATAGACTTTAACCTTATTGACGCCTGGGTATATACAGTTTCGCCCTGATGATCTATAGCAAATCTGCTGCTTCCATGCACGCCCGGAGGTTCTGGCATCAACTGGGCGCGATAGGCGACGGACAAGTGGTGGGTCAGCCCGTGACAATATCTGTAAATATCCTCTTTTATTGTGGCTGAGCAGGGTACTGAGGACTGACCTGTGGCCGAGTGATCCCAGCAGAATCGTATCCGTGTAGCGGGTACCGACGTCCACTTGGGCTCACACTGCACTCTAGGTAGAAGGGGAGCCAAAGTTAAGCTCCCATATAATTCAGGGTCAAGCCCACACAACACCTGACACTGCACTAGCACCTCTAGGCCAGAAGGGGGAGCTAAAGCAGCTCCCTATATATATTCTGGGTCAAGAGAAGTAGTTAGTTCAGTTCCTGGGAGAACTGAGGAAGAGAGACTGTAGTGTCTTGCAGCAGCACCTCAGCGACCGGCAGGGCCAGCGACATCTGCCATGTCAGCCACTGCTGCTGAAACTGGGGAACTAATTTCTAATGCAGCCCTCAATCAAAAGCTAGATGCCCTGACAGACACCAGTGATCTCAATGGCTAAAGTCATCAAAGAGCTGCGAGGATCCAAACTTGCACCCAAGATCGAGTTGGCGACCAGCAGAGAGGATGTCCCGTGGATGAGGCCCAGAAATACCAAGGAACAAGAGGACGACCCAGCGATCGCTATCAACCGATGACAGCCCATTTGCCCATTCCAAACTGGTCACCTTGCCCGAGAGTGTGCTTTAAGCGACAATTCCCTGGGCAGGCGGGCCACTCCTCAGGTATGAATGCTACAGGTCCGTCAGCCTGGTTTGAAAGATTCGTGGGAGGACAGCCGGTGATCCCTATCATGTTGGATGGCATTCCCTTTAGTGCCTTGTTGGATACCGGGTCCCAGGTAACATCAATTCCACATGTTCTATATAAAAGGTACTGGGCTGATTCAGACATTACTAGTGCACCAACTGACTTTACAATGGAAGTATGGGCTAGTAATGGACAATTAATTCCACAGGTTGGGTTCAGAGAAATGACCATTCAGATTGGAAAGGTAGAGTTGCAGAACCAGGGTATTATAATCATAGATGTTAACCGGCGAGAACGTGAACCCGTGATGCTGCTAGGAATGAATGTAATTGAAAAATGTTTTTCCGAAGTGATAAGTGTTTTTCAGCAAATCGCCGAGACTGCCGGAACCGGACAACAGAGGCTTCTGCACAAAGAGATCAAAGCCCTGATGTTGAAGCAACAGGTAGAAATATCCGAAGGTGAGATCGGCAGTGTACGAGTAAGTGATCCAATACCCATCGTAATCCTCCCAAAACTGAAATGTTGGTCTGGTGTAGAGCCGCAATAGGCATTAAAGGGAGAGACTATCAAACCCTGGTAGAACCCGTGTACTCAGACAGTAGACCCACTATACTCACAGCTAGGGGAGTGGTTGAGGTACACCGGGGAAGAGTGCCATTACGCCTATTAAACTGCGGAGAGGATGAGATCACATTACCAAAGATGCTACCATGCTAAATTACACACGGTTGATAATAATAACATCACAGCCATCGAGCCCTTGAACCCGTCAAGTCAGGGGATGACAATGGCTCAGGGCAAAAGCTGGAGGATTGGTGCCAAAAGCTACATGTAGGTACCAGTTCAACACCTCCCCGTCACAAGCATGGAGTATACCGGGTAGAGAAAGAATATGAGCAAATGTTCAGCAAACACCGTTAGACTTTGGGCAATTAAAGGGGTAGAGCACACTATACCAACAGGTAACCATCAACCTATAAAAGAGAGGTATAGACCATTACCACCACTCACTACCAAACCACCAAAGACATGCTCAAAGAAATGAAAACTGCAGGGATAATAAGAGACAGTTGTAGCCCCTGGGCAGCACCTCTAGTGTTAGTTAAAAAGAAGGATGGGACCATGAGAATGTGCGTAGATTACCGGCAGATTAACCGCATCACACATAAGGACGCATACCCATTACCTAGGATTGAGGAGTCATTAGCTGCATTAAAATCTGCTAACTACTTTCCCACCCTTGATCTGACTAGTGGGTACTGGCAGGTTCCTGTGGCCGAGGCCGACAAGGAGAAGACAGCGTTTACTACGCCGATCGGCCTCTGTGAGTTCAATTGTATGCCGTACAGACTCTGCAACGCACCCGGTACCTTCCAACGTCTGATGGAGAGCTGCCTAGGACACAAGAACTTTGAAACTGTATTCCTGTACCTAGATGACGTCATAGTCTACTCCAAGACGTATGAGCAATATCTACAAGACCTGGCAGAAGTGTTCAAAGCCTTATCCGGATACAGCATGAAAATCAAGCCATCCAAATGCCACCTTCTCAAACTAAAGGTACAGTACCTGGGACACGTCGTGAGTTCAGAGGGAGTAGCACCGGATCCTGATAAAGTCACAGTGATAAGGGATTGGCCAAGATCTACAAACATGAAAAAAGTGAGGCAATTCCTGGGCCTGGTAGGCTATTATAGAAGATTTATCAGAGGGTTCACGAAGCTAGCAGCTCCTCTGCAAGACATCCTGGTAGGACAGTCAAGAAAGTCTGCAACCCGTAATCCTCCTTTCCAGTGGAGTGAAGAGAAGGAAGACTCCTTCAACAAGCTGAAATGTGCACTGACGGGAGAAGAGATCCTGGCATATCCAGATTACCATCAACCGTTCATTCTATACACGGATGCCAGCAACGTGGGACTGGGAGCAGTATTATCACAGAAGCAAGGAGGTAAAAGAGAGAGTTATTGCCTTTGCAAGTAGGAAGCTCCGGCCTATGGAAAGAAATCCTGAGAACTACAGCTCCTTCAAGTTAGAACTACTGGCAGTAGTTTGGGCTGTAACGGAACGCTTTAAACATTACTTGGTAGCTGCAGAATTCACCATCCACAAGGATTACAATCCATTGACTCACCTGGATACAGCAAAGTTAGGTGCATTGGAGCAGCGATGGATAGCCCGGCTGTCTTAACTACAACTTTGTCATCAAATATAGGGCATATCCGGATGCCACACCTGAAAGACGTGGAAGAGGAACCGGAAGAGATTGAACTACCGGCCTTTCATCGTTCAAAGGTAGAAGATTATCAACCAAAGAGAACAAAAGGCAAATCTCAACCCGTTAAGACACCATGGATGGACTGATACCCAAGATACAGCTGTGAAGCTAGTGAAAGAACTGCTTACACAACCAGGTGCGTACCCCAATCAGAATGCCCCAGCTGAGACTATACAGCTCTGGAAAGAAAGAGGCAAGTTGTTCCTGTATCAAGGGAAGCTCTGCAGAAGGTTCACCAATCCCAAAACACATGAACTGGTCTGGCAGATAATCGTACCCAAGCAAGACATCAGAATAGTCTTAGAAGCCTACCATGACGGTGCAGGTCATTTCACATGGAAGAAGTTGGAAGCAATCTTGAGAGAGAGATTCTATTAGGTTGGCATGAGAAGGTCAATTGAACTTTGGTGTAGAAGATGTGCTGCATGCAACCTCAGAAGGAAAGATCCACAGAAAGCTCCACTTCAGCCCATAATAACCAAGCAACCACTTGAGCTAGTCGCGTTAGACCACATCAAGTTGTCACCAAGCCGGTCAGGCTATGTCTATGCCTTAACTATCATGGACCATTACTCACGCTTCTCAGTGGTGGTACCCGTCAAGGACCTAACAGCGAAGACGATCGCAAAAGCATTCCAGACACATTTCTGTAGACCGCAAGGTTACCCAGAACAAGTCCTTGCAGACCAAGGTCCAGCTTTTGAATCAGAGATTTTCAAGGAATTCTGCAATATGTACGGTTGTAAGAAGATCCGCACAACGGGGAGGCGTGGCCTGCGGCTCTATGTGAAGTCACACTCACAGGAGCTCCTGGTGCTTTATCCAAAGCGACGGACTTAATGACATTTTAATGCCATTCTGATTCCACAACTAGCTACCAGCCTAACCAGCTACCCGCAGTGACCGAACGAGGCGAGTTCTGCTGAGATCTGATGAGGAGAAAGCCACACAAGGAGAACCCCATCTTCTTCAGTCTGAGGTAACGGCGCCATATTGGGCTCCTGCTGGCAGAGAAGATCATTCACGATTGTATTCTCCTTCATTGTTGACTGTTTCAGCGCTTAGGTACTGAGGAGACACAGATTCTACTTCATTATTAATTGTTTCAGCCCTGAGGTACTGAGGAGAAATAGATTCTACTTCACTATTAACTGTTCCAGCGTTGAGGTACTGAGGAGCTAAAGATTTTCCCTCACTGTTAACTGTTTTAGCGCTGAGGTACTGAGGAGCCATATATTCTCCTTCACTATTAACTGTTTCAGTGCTGAGGTACTGAGGAGCTAAAGATTCTCCCTCACTGTTAACTGTTTCAGCGCTGAGAGACTGAGGAGCTAAAGATTCTCCTTCACTATTAACTGTTTCAGCACTGAGGTACTGAGGAGCCAAAGATTCTCCTTCACTGTTAACTGTTTCAGCGCTGAGGTACTCAGGAGAAATAGATTCTACTTCACTATTAACTGTTCCAGCGTTGAGGTACTGAGGAGCTAAAGATTTTCCCTCACTGTTAACTGTTTCAGCTCTGAGGTACTGAGGAGCTATAGATTCTACTTCACTATTAACTGTTTCAGCGCTGAGATACTGAGGAGAAATAGATTCTACTTCACTATTAACTGTTTTAGCGCTGAGGTACTGAGGAGCCATATATTTTCCTTCACTATTAACTGTTTCAGTGCTGAGGTACTGAGGAGCTAAAGATTCTCCCTCACTATTAACTGTTTTAGCCCTGAGGTACTGAGGAGCTAAAGATTCTCCCTCACTGTTAACTGTTTCAGCGCTGAGGTACTGAGGAGCTAAAGATTCTCTCTCACTATTAACTGTTTCAGCGCTGAGGTACTGAGGAGCCAGAGATTCTCCTTCACTATTAACTGTTTCAGCCCTGAGGTACTGAGGAGCTAAAGATCCTTCACTGTTAACTGTTTCAGCGCTGAGAGACTGAGGAGCTAAAGATTCTCCTTCACTATTAACTGTTTCAGCACTGAGGTACTGAGGAGCCAAAGATTCTCCTTCACTGTTAACTGTTTCAGCCCTGAGCGCTGAGGTACTAAAGGAGCTACAGATTGCATTCTTCTTCACTGTTAACTGTTTCAACGCTGAGCGACCTGCAAGAAAAAGTTCGGACGGGAAGATCGCTTCTAGCAAGTGCAGTTATCGAGCCCCCCACGCAAGCCAGCTTCGTAGACCAGGATTCCAAGATCCACGGCGCAATTCCCCTCACCCTTGGTCATCCAGGTTTCAGATAAGTACTGTATTATTCTAAATATCTCTCTCTGCAAAACACCGCCTGAGTCCACGAACCTCCCGATTGTTCCTGATACTGGGGACTAATGCCCTCCAAATCCAGATCTACTTCCAACACAGACCATTCTGATAAGAACATGGAAGCGCAACAAAGCAGATCCAAGAGCAAAATACCTACCATGGCACATAGCCCTGGTAAAACCTTTAAGGGAAGAGATCATCCCACCAAAACCCTACCACTAACTGAAGAATCAGACCCTCATGAGGACTCGATGCTATATGAGAATTCCCAACATAGTTCAAAGAGGAAGGAGATAGACTCTCCCCCCCCCCCCCGCCAACACATTGAATCGCTTCCACAGGATGAGGCACAATCACAATGCAGAAGCCCAGCGAGGCAAAAAATCAAAGTCACTCAAGCTGAGAGCGAAGTCAATCGCATCTTGGATCCAAACCAAATTCCTGACAAGAAATTTCTCCTTCAGCTGTTCTCTTCATTAAAGGAGGAGATGAAGAGCAATTTACAGATGTAAAAGCATCAATTAACACCATAAACTCAAGATTAGATAAAACTGAAACTGATCTAGCCAATTTAAAGAAAGAGATTAAAGCATGCCGTACTGAGTTGTCTAAAGCCAAAGGTGACATCAAATACCTCTCTGACAAACTTATTGACAGAGAAGATCGTGACCGTAGATCTAACTTAAAAATTAGGGGTGTACCAGAACAGGTTAAGTCACACGAATTGATTCCTTTCATTAAAAATCTGATAAAAAAATTGATCCCTTCTCTGCCAGGCATAGAGCTTTCAATAGAAAGGGTGCATAGAATCCCTAAACCTCCGCGCTTCCCTGAAGACGTCCCTCGGGATGTTATTGTAAAATTCACCTTTTTTCAGACAAAAGATAAAATAAATAATTATACCAGACAAAATGGCCTCCTGCCTGCCCCTTACGACTCCCTAAAAATATACTCTGACATCTCCAGAGAAACTGCTATGAAGAGACGATCCTTGAGACCAATCACTGAAGTTTTAAGGAAACAACAGATAGCCTACAGATGGGGTCGCCCTACTTCCTCTGTCATATTCTACCACAAACAAAAGCAGATCACAATAGAGGACTCCACGGAAGGTTTAAAACTCCTCAAACACCTTCACATACATGAGTAACTCTGCCGACTTCCCTATTGTTGGCATTAAAACTAGCACCAAAGGCCCCACCGTTAGCCCAAGAGGAAGACTCACATCAGTTCCCTGGAACTCTTCCTTCCCATTACGATCTAATTCATATTGTTTACATTCTTTTTTGTATTCTTGTTGTATTTTACCCAAGTACCTCTTTACCTCCGTTTCTTCACCCAAACCCCTCTTGCCCTCCCCTTATCATAAAGCTTTAGTATAATTGCTTGACTAGCACAATGGCACTAAGATTTATGTCACTCAATACAAACGGACTTAATTCGCCGCAAAAACGATTCAGCTTATGGAAGGAGATGAAATCAAATCGTGTTGATATAGCGGGTATCCAAGAGACTAGATTCCCCTTACAGAACCCTCCCAAATTCACCAATAAAAATTTTCCTCACATATACCTATCGTCCAACCCCCCAAAAAAAGCGGGAGTAGCATTAATTATCAAGGACTCACTGAAATTTGAAGAGCTCGAGCTTATTAAAGACAACGAGGGAAGGTACATAATCTTGATTTGCAAGATCAATGACACCACCTATACACTCGCGAACGTTTACACGCCTAATAATGGCCAAATCACTTTCCTCAGACGTCTTTTTGCCCTAATCCATGAAAAACAAAAGGGGACACTCTTAATTTTTGGGGATTTTAATGCAGTCCCGAATCCCCTATTAGATTCGTCTAATAAATCGAGGAATCTTAATACTAAACTTGACCCTCTCTTACAAAAGGAAGAACTCTTCGACGTATTCCGATGCTTACACACATCATCTGTGGAGTTCACCCATTATTCCAACTTGCATAAATCCTTCTCTAGAATTGACTTAGTTATAACTGACATTCATTCCCTATCTAGAGTTAAAACCATATCCATTCTCCCAAGAACGTGGTCGGATCACTCCTCCATTATTTTCGAATGTTCCAACTGCCCCCCCTTTAATGCACATTCCCCATGGAGGGCCAATTCTTACCTATTCACTCACCCTCAATATAAAACAGAGATTCAAGAATCACTCAAATTATATTTTAAAGAAAATGAAACTCCTGAGGTATCCTTATTCACACTATGGAACGCCCACAAAGCGACTATAAGAGGGTCACTAATTTATTTAAATGCGAAACACAAAAAAGCTCAACAAGAGGACACGAAAAGCTGATCCACCAAATCTCCAACTTAGAAGAGAATCTTGCAGATCCATCCGAGAGGAAACACAAAGATCTTCTTGAACTCCGATCCGACTGAAATCTCTTCTTTTATCCGATTATGATAAAATGGCCCTATCTCCAGATCAAATTCTACTCTAATATGAACAAGCCTCAAAACCTTCGCAAATTTGATTAAAATCCATAGATCTAAAACTTGTATCACCAAATCAGAACAACAAACCACTGTTAAAACCCCGTGGAAATCTCTAGAGCCTTGTAGAATTTATAAAAGCCTCTATAATCTCAAAAATGATCCATTGAGCATCAACCACAAAGCAGAATATAAGTCCTTTCTGGATTCCATTACACTCCCGACCCTTACAGATGACACCCTAAATAACTCAATCAACCTTACACGAACAGGAAATAAAAGATATTATCATTAAACTTAAAAAGAATAAATCCCCAGCCCTGATGGTCTCCAAAATGAATACTTCATAGCTTATGAAAGTTTACTTACACCCTACATCACTAAATTAATTAATTCTTTATCCAATAACAATCAATCGGTTCCGCACCAGATGCTTCAAGCATTAATTTCAGTGATTCCGAAAAATAAAGGAGATAGAGAATTGTATCTAATTACAGACCCATTTCTCTGCTACAATACTGACATTAAAATTATCTCTAAAGCAATTAATGTCAGACTGCAAAAAATTATCCGCTTTTGATCCACCAGGACCAGGTGGGTTTTACCCCAAAAAGAAGCTCCACTAACGCGACGAGAAGAATTTTAAACCTGTCAGCTCACGCTGAATCCTCTGGAACCCCTATGATAGTGGTCTCTGTCGACGCAGAAAAAGCGTTCGACAGAGTCCACGGGATACCTATTTGAGGTCCTGCACAAATTTGGAATAATGGCCCATATTTAACTCCATTCAAGCCTTGTACACTGCCCCCTCAGCAAGGTTACTCACTAACAATCACTTATCTGCCCCATTTATGTTGACTAACGGCACAAGGCAAGGCTGTCCCCTCTCGCCCTCTCTTTTTAATTTATTCATTGAACCGTTGGCCGAAAAAATCCGATCTCATCCGCAAATCACTGGTATTACTCTGAACCGCGAATCCTATAAAATTAGTCTATTTGCGGATGACATAATTTTAACTCTCACAGATCCAATATCCTCAATGTGTAATCTCCTTTCCCTCATGGAAGACTTCGCTAAGGTCTCCCACTATAAAATAAACATCGCTAAAACGCAAGTACTTAGTTATAACCTCCCAGACCAGATTATTTCCTCCTTACAACAAAATAATGGTTTGGATTGGGAGAAGAATGTGTTGGATTATTTGGGAATTATAATTACTAAACCCATATCTCATACTTATGAATCCAATTTAGGAAAGATATACAAAACTGTACAAATAGACCTAACTAATATTTCCAAAACTGAGTTGACATGGTTGGGCAGGATAGAAGCGTATAAACTATTCATTTTACCTAAACTACTTTATATTTTTCGCTCGATCCCCCTCCAGGTCAATTCTAATTGGTGCAAAAAACTTCAAACCCAATTATCCAACTTCATCTGGGAGGGAAAAAAACCCAGAACTGCTCTCTCTACTTTAGAAAAAAGCAAACCACATGGTGGTTTAGCAGTGCCCAACATATCAGCCTATTACCATTCGGCGTTGATCAAACTGAGTCAAAATTGGTGGGGTTCGGAGGAGACTCCAAGATGGATAAACATAGAGAAAGCATTTCACCAGACGGCAGATCTCCACTGGACATTACTCTCCTATCTGTGTGACAAAAACAAGAAGTTTCCCTCTATGCCCACATTAAAAGCAACCATACGCGCATGGAGATGCCTGATCATGAAATCACAAGCATCAAATCGATTGTCTTCTCCTTATTGGATTCCTTGGTCTCTCCTACCAGCACTCTCGTCAGCTGTAGATATCAATACATGGACTATTAGCGGTATTCACACCTTGTCTGACATACTCTATGAGGATACACAACTTAAATCCTTTACAATCCTGCAGACCAAATTTGGCTTACCGGAGGAAGAATTCGGAACTTGGACCAAAATCAAACGTATACTCAACAAAAACAGTCTCAATCTTAACCTCCCGCTAAACATTACCCAGCTCTTCCGTTTCAACCAGTCGAAGGCTTTCTGGTCTTTCAAATCCATTTACAGAGAATGGATTCTTGACTCTGCATACTCGATCACTCCCAACATTGAAGCCTGGAGTAGAGAACTTCAAGTCCCGCTCCCTATCAACTTAATTGAAGAAACATTACAAACTGTGCTCAAAAGTCTCTCATGTGCAACTTTACTTGAGTCCTATTACAAAACCTTGACCAGGTGGTATTTCACTCCCACGAGACTTCAAAAATTTTCTAACACCTTGTCTCCTTTGTGTTGGAGGAACTGCGGTCACCCTGGCTCAATGTCACATATATTTTGGGACTGTCTTTCCCTTCATCACTTCTGGGGAAAAATTCATCTACTTCTTTGTGATATAACTGGACTTAATTTAGATCTTACTCCAGAACTTGCATTGCTATCAATAGGAATCAACGACATACCTTCAGACCTCAGAGCCCTTATAGTGCACATTCTCATTGCGTGCAAAAATGGTATTGCAACGCGTTGGAAGGACCCGGATCCACCCACGCTTGATGCAGTTTTGGCGACCATCGCATCACATAACTCTTACGAATATATGCACTCTCTGAGAAATAATCTCCAAGCAAAATACAAAAAGAAATGGACGCCATGGAACCAATTTTTCTATCAACAAGATGTCCCTTTTACTCGGACCTGAATTGACTCCTTTCCAATTTGCTTCAGAATAGTCTAGTCAAGCATAACTGTGAATCATTTCTCTCCCTTCCTTCTCCCCACTGCCTTCCTTCCCAGTTCACTCCCCCCCTCCCTGTTTGGAATTATCGAGAATACCGAACTTTCTTATTGTTTATTGTTTGATATTTTCCGTTATCATCATACTATTGTAACATGTATTTTTTTTTTTTGATCATCCTATTGTACCGTCATTGTTAAGGCGACCTTTGTAAAATTGTGTATAACCCAATAAAAATGTTGAACAAGAAGATCCGCACAACAACGTACCATCCCCAAACAAATGGTTTATGCGAGAAGATGAACCATATTGTAATAGACCTGTTAAAGACCTTACCAGAGTCTGAAAGAAATCAGTGGCCAGATAAATTACCCGATTTGGTAGACTTATACAACCATGTTCCAGTGAGTTCTACAAACTGCACTCCAGCCTACTTAATGCGTGCAAGACCCAGTAAGCTACAAATTGATTTAGAAATGGGAATCGTAAAATAAGACACAGAAGTGGAAGAATCAGATTGGGATACCCTACGTCAGCAACAGTATCATCAATTACAAGAATGTGTAGAGAGAAATCTTCAGCAAGCTAGAGCAAGACAAGAGAAAACCTTTACCCAACATACTCGAGCAACTCCATTACAACCTGGTGAACAAGTTTTCAAGAGAAAGAGATGCTCTAACAAATTGGATAATCAGTGGGAAACCACCCCATACACAGTCTTACCATCTAACCTAGACAATGTTAAAACCTGTTTGATAAGTAAAGACGAGGGAAGAACTTCAGCAATTGTATCCTGAGATCAGCTCAAACTGTGTCCTGAAACTCTGAAGATGCCTGAAGAAATAGAAACCGTACAGGTCCAACCTGTTAAAGAGAAAGAAGAAAAAGAAGTAATCCATATGGTTCTAGGAGATTTCCCCAAAACATGGCCAACTGACTACGGAGCAGTTGTAGTACCAATGATTGCATTCCCTCCAATGGTGGAACCAACACCAGAACCCGTGTTACCAGAAGAAGACCCAAGACTTGAAGAACTGGAAGTAGAACCCGTAGAGGAAGAACCAATTCCTGGTCCTAGTGAGCTTGCCAGTCCTGCAGTCAGATACCCATCTACCACAGTACCAAACACCCCAAATAGGTACATGTCCACTCACACTATCATGCTAAGTACACCAACAGTGCGCAGATCAGAGCGTAGTACTCAAGGTCAGTTACCGACTGGGTACAAAGATTAAAATAGCATTAACTGTAAGGTGTACATATGTTTGTTTAAATGTAAGTTGAACCCGGTAGACCGTATCCAAGAGGGTGGAGCTTCTCTACAGTCTGCTCATCGATTCCAGGCCTAGCCAGGGTCTGAGGAGAGGAGAACTAAAGGACATAGAACCACATCTGGGAGCTTGAGTGCCATCACCACTCGCACCAAAGGAGCGCACAGAACGGACACCGGATCCGAGACTGTGACTGACACACACAGCACAGTAAATCCAGAAATAGTGGAGTTTCTAGACCACCACAGTACCAGAGCAAAGCAACACAGCGGGGTCAGCAGTACACAGAAGACTCAAGTTGCCTAGCCAAGTGGTACCAGAAAGGAGAGAGAGAGTGAGACAGTGCCAGCAGCTCAGCTAGAAGCAGCCGCAGGGCCACACACACACAGCGCAGCACAAGGAAGCTGAGGACCCGAACAGGGTGGGAGCAACCCGGCCCCAGTACAGACTCCGTGGACTATAACCTGCAACAACATCGCAGTAAAGCTTTGGAAACTACAGAAACGTGAGTGTGTGTTCCTTCAACCCATCTCCATTATCCATCCCTTATTACCACATCCACCATAGACTATAACAACCACTGCCCCGGGGAACTCGCCTCTACCTACGGATAGCAGTACCATCTAAGCTGCCTAACATCATCCCCGGAGGTTCTGCAGCAGCGGTGGTCCCATTACTGACCACACACCGTGGGTGGTGTCACGACAAGCTATTATCCGCTGTAAATATTCCCCTTTTACTTGCCAGGGCCCGGAAAACGGTCCGGACCAGGCCCTCCGTGACATCCCCCAGTAGCAAACCCGGTCCGGTACCCCGTCCCAGTGGGCTCGACATACCCACTCGCTGTGGAAACCCAGAAGTGCACCCCGAACACCCGGCAGTGCTCTGGACGTTTACCTACCAAGACACCAGTAAAAGGTAAAGAACAACCAGCGGTGTGTGTGTGTCAGTTTCTTACCCGCGCCCCTGCTCTCCTCAGAGACTGTCCCGTTATCCAACATCCCGGCCGAATCCCTACTCCGTCCCTCATCAGCACCTACGTCACCACCGGTGCATCCCTGCCCCAGAGGGTCAGCTCCACCTGCAGGGAGCTGTACCATCTTAACTGCTATACCAACACCCTCCGGAGGTCTGAAGTAGTGCTGGTGCTCAATCATCAGAAGCTGCGGGTGGCGTCACATGAACTTTATAAACTTTATTATCCCCATTACAACCATCCCTTTTTCAAAGTAGACCACCAGGGCCACGGGTCTGGGCAGGCCACCAGTGACAACCCCACAGCAGCAGAGAGCCCAGTTACCCGAGTCCCCATACCCTGGGCGGGTCAGGAACACTATACTGTGTGTGTGTGTGTGGGGGGGTGGGTTGTGGAGGTACTGTGGGAACATTATACTGTGGGGGCTGGTGGCGGTACTTTGGGAACATTGTACTGTGTGTAGGGGTATGGTGGTACTGTGGGAACATTATACTGTTTGTGGGGGATGGCGGTGCTGTGGGAACATTATACTGTGTGTGGGGGGAAAGGTGGTACTGTTGAACATTATATTGTGTGGGGGGGATGGCAGTACTGTAGGAGCATTATACTATGTGTGGGATGGATGGTGGTACTATGGGAGCATTATACTGTGTGTGGGATGGATGGTGGTACTGTGGGAGCATTATACAGTGTGTGGGGATAGCAGTACTGTGGGAACATTATACTGTGTGTGTGGGGGGATGGCGGTACTGTGGGAGCATTATACTATGTGTGGGATGGATGGTGGTACTGTGGGAGCATTATACTGTGTGTGGGATGGATGGTGGTACTGTGGGAGCATTATACAGTGTGTGGGGATAGCAGTACTGTGGGAACATTATACTGTGTGTGTGGGGGATGGCGGTACTGTGGGAGCATTATACTATGTGTGGGATGGATGGTGGTACTGTGGGAGCATTATACTGTGTGTAGGGGGGATGGTGATACTGTGGGAACATTATACTGTGTCGGGGATGGTGGTACTGTGGGAATGTTATACTGTGTGTGGGGGGAGGGCGGTACTGTGGGAGCATTATACTGTGTCGGGGATGGTGGTACTGTGGGAATGTTATACTGTGTGTGGGGGGATGGTGGTACTGTGAGAACATTTTAGGAGGTATGGTAGTGTGGTGATTTAATGAAAACTCCTGACCACCTGTTTATGACTAAATAGTAATAATTGTGAAGTTTTGATATCGTTTTTTCACTACAGACTTCTATATGGAGCATAGGAAAATATATGCAAAAATTAGTGATGAGTGAGTAGTGAAATACTGAGTTTCGGAAGACTCATAGTGAGTAGTTTTTAATACTCGCGTATTCGTCAGAATAGCGAGTCCAATGTTAGTCAATTAGTGATAGGCCCCACCCACACATAGTCAGCCATTTATGAGTCTTTCCGGGACAGGGAGGATGGACTTTTTTGCTTTTTCACTGCATACAACACCTTGCTGTGCCCCCCAGTGAGAGCCTAACATCCAATCTGCTCTCACTGGGGTGGTGACTTCCATTGTTTACTGAAGAGGGCTGGTAATTTGTGTCACATCAACGATGGACACATCACTCACGAGCACTAGCGATACTCGGCGAGTAACGAGAATCGCGAATACTGTGCTATCTGTGGGAGTAGCAAAATAGTATTGAGAATGCTCGTCACTAGTAAAGATGCATGTGATAAACACACTTATTCTGTGCAGAATCAAATATTATCTGTATTACGAAAAATGCATCAAATAATGGCTAAAACGCAAATGTCTGTATCTACCAGAAGAAAAAGTACAAACACTTCAGGATTCATATAAAGAGGCAACAAGAACATCGACAGTCTATACTGAAGGGGTTAATGCCCCCAGTAATGGTAAATGGTCACATACCTCCACCTGCAGAGCCGCACTCTACATATATGGCTGCTCTGTGCTTACAGGACCTGTGATGACGTCACATGGAGGGGAGGAGTCAGGGGTCACATGATCAGCTCCTCTGGTCACACACTTCAACGTCCGAGCGATCCAATCAACGATCCAACTTGGCCGAGATCGCTTGAACGACGTTCAATGATCGCTAGTGAGTTGTCACATGTACAGACATGAACGACGCAGCAGCGACTCCGCGACAAGCGAACGATATTAGCAGTCGTTTGGACGCCTATATTGCTATGTCCTGAATAGGCGAAGTCGTTAACAACATCGTTATCAAGGTGTCACACACACCGATGCTGCAGGTAGAAAGGGCGATCATCATCGATCAGCCGATTTATCGCTGGTCGTATCAACGTGTCACATGCAACGACGTCGTTTGAACGTCTCAAAACCCGTGACGTTTCAACGCTATCGTTCATGATATCGTAGCATGGAACGGGCCCTTTAGGATCCAAAAAGATCCACCAGGCTCGAGCCTCAAAGTACATGTCTCCGCAACTTAAAAGAGGTCTATACATATATAATTACATACATATTTGAAACAGAGACACACGGAGAGAAACAACTATGACAGTGCAGTCAACAAAAGTGGTAAAAAGCTCCTGAACGTATGTAGAAGTGTGGCACCCCGCAACGAGTGCGTCACAGGAGTGTATTGCAGCCCAGACTGCAGCTGCAGTATTCTCTGACTGAAGCAATGACATGGTTAAAACTCAGAGCTCCATACCCTACATGCACATCAGCATAGAGGGCCAATAAGGTCCTGGTGGGCGGAGTGTAGGTGTAGTGTGTTAGTGGAGAAGTTAGTGCAGAAAAAGGAGTCGAAGTTCTGCAATGTAGGAGAAGGAGGAAGGAGCAGAGCGTGGCCGGAGGAACATAGGAGAGGGGGCCTGCACAGTTCCGTGCAGCCCCTAGGCCACCACCACCGTTAAGCGACATTACCCCGGTGCCTCAACAACCGGTCTCTGGGCAACCATATGCGGGTCAAAACACACCCGCGCCCATCTACAACCGGATTACTGGTTCCGAAGCTGGGAGTCATTTATCACTGCCATGCAAACCAGGAGTGGAGGGACCGCTCTACAGGAGTACCCCCACCGCCGATGCAAACAGAGCTGTCTTGCCAGCGGAGTACCCACCAAAAGGACCCAGACTACCCCTCACACCGGAACGTACACACTCAAAGGCGACATCAGCAACTCACCTAGAATAAGTTAGAACGGAGGAACACCGCGGCGCTCTGAGGAACACCGGTCATTGCCAAGTCCACCCAGTCCGTTACCCGTTAGCTGTATACCATGTATCACCTGTTGGTTACAGTAAAGTACCCGTTGCAGAGACTTATGGTGTCCATGTTTCTTAAGAACTGTTTCACTCCGTATGCAGACGTTAACTAAGCTGTCTCACAACATCTTGTGCAGCTCCTGGCTCCGGGACGCCCGCTCAGCCTGTGGGGAGCGTCCCATCTTGCTGCATCCCATCCCCCGGATGCCCAAGCAGCGCCGGTGGACATCACCGGAACTCTCACAGGTAGCGTCACGACAGAATTAACCCCTAAACTGTTCAGCCAACACTTTTGATCTGGACCGCCGGGCCCCACAGCCGCAGGCGCGGTTCCGTGACAAGGAAAACGCCTGCTCATATTCTTAATGGACGAACCAAGGGAGACTCTTTAGGAAGGTATACACTAAACTCCCATGTAGGGAGGAGTGCAGTAGATTACGCCATTACAGATATGAACCTGGCAAATATCGGCGCCTTCATAGTCACCCCACAAACGCACCTGTCAGACCACAGACAACTTCTTCTGTACATGAAATCTACAGAGAAATCATCCACTCTAAAACCACAGCAGAGCAGCCTCTTTAGCCGGCCTCCATCCTATAAATGGTCCAGGATGTTAGCAATAAATTATAAAGAGGCTCCCAGCAGACCTGAAATACAGCGGATGCTCCACAACTTCTACAAATAGGAGTACAACCCTAACCTAGAGGGTGTGAGCCAAGCTGCAAAAGACCTCAACAATATATTCTACACAATGGCCAGACTGTCCGACCTTAAAAAAGTCACTTACAAGAGACGAAAAGAAAAACAGATCAGTAGCCGTTTTGACAGAGAATATAACGCCGTACAGAAGACCCTGAGAACAACGTCAATCAAGAAACACTGAGACCCCAACCACCCGGGTCTGAGGGAAGCCTATGAAACCATACAAAGGCAATACAAAACCATTCTCAGGAGGAAGAAGCAGAGTTACATCTCTACCAAGCTTAACCAACTCCAAGACGCCCTCTAAGACAACTCCTTCTGGGAACTATGGAACCACAATGGGCACAAAAGACAAGAAGAACAACATATTTATCCCAAATGACAACATCTGACTCCAGTACTTCAGAGACCTCTATAAAGACATCCCAATGGAAAAACTAAGCCAAAAAAGCAATGGAGGAAAAAGTAAAACATTTCCAAAGCCCCGTAGATACACCTATAACGCTACAGGAAGTAGCAGAGAGAATTTCTTCCATAAGATGTAGAAAAGCCGGTGGCCTGGATGAAATCCTACCAGAAATGCTGAAATACAGGCTGCAATGGTTAAACTTCCCTCGTACCTGGAACCAAGGCCTCATCATACCAATCCACAAGAGTGGGGACAGGTATGACCCCGCCAACTACAGAGGCATATGTGTCAGCAGCAGCCTGGGAAAACTGTTCAACAGCATCCCGAGCAAGCGGATCCTCAGTTTCCTCACTCAGCACAACGTCCTCATCAAGAGTCAACCTGGGTTCATGCCGAACTACCGCTCCACTGACCACATCTATACCTTGCACAGCCTCATTCAGAGGCACATCTACAATACAAAGAACAGAAAGATATACACCTGTTTTGTGACAGAAGTTTTTTAATCCCAACATGGTACTTTCAACGGTAACAAGACGAACATTTTCTTGGTGGAAACGTTCTGGAGAAATAGAGAGACCAACTGAATAATACTGGTGGCAGTCACCTCAGAAACAGGCTGGAAAGTCCACTTAAAAAATAGTACCATTGTAAAGTCTTGATCCATTATGGAGATTCTCCTACCCTCCGATGTAAGAGATTACGAGCTATCTATCTAACTCTTCTACCATTCACTGAATCTTTAAAGGCCCCCTTTACACACTGAGACTTTCCAGCGATCCGACTTGGCTGGGATCGCTGGAAAGTCTCTATGCAGTCGCTTGTAGGCTGTCACACAGGCAGACTCACCAGCGACCAGTGGACCAGCGACATCGCTGGTAACCTTGATAAACACCGGGTAACTGAGCAGCGTGCGCTGCTGAGATACCCGTTGTTTATCATGGTTACCAGCAGTGGCGTAACTAGAGTCTGGTGGGCCCCGGTATGAAATTTAGACCTGGGCCACTTCCCCCCAGGGCTGGACTGGGACCAAAAAGCAGCCCTGAAAAACAAGCTCCACCAGCCCACACACTATAGCACCCATCAGCCCCAATACGTAAATTTTGCTTTTACCCTGTTGTGGCCCTCACCACTTTCTTAAAGAAGTTATTTGAAGAGCCACATGTGAATGGTGCAGCAGAGGGAATAATGAACCACAGCTCCATTTACATGGTGCTCCTTTGCTCCGTTTCTCAGGATTGTGGGGTCCCAGTGGTCAGACACACAGACACACAGCCAGCCGCACACAAACAGCCAGCCACACACAAACAGCCAGCCACACGCAGAGCCACAGTCAGCCAGCCACACAGACACAGCCAGCCACACACACACACAAAGCCAGCCACACACACATACACGCACAGCCAGACAGCCGCACACAGCTAGCCACATAGACAGCCACCAGCCACACAGACAGCCACACACAGACATAGCCAGCCATACATATACAGCCACACACAAACAGCCAGCCACATAGGCAGCCACCAGCCAGCCACACACAGATGCAGCCAGCCAAACACATACACAGCCACACACATACACAGCCACACACAAACAGACAGCCACACACAGCCACATAGACAGCCACCAGCCACACACAAACAGCCACACACAGGTGCAGCCAGCCACAGCCAGCCTCATAGACAGCCACAGCCAGCCACACACAGCCACACACACAGCCATACAGTCAACCACACAGTCAGCCACACACAGCCAAACAGCCCCAGCCACACACAGCTCCAGCCACACACAGACACAGTTAGCCACACACAGCCAGACACACAGCCATGCAACATCAGCAACACACAGCCAGACACACACAGCCATCCACAGTCATGCAGCTCCAGCCACAGCCAACCCAGCCAGCCACGCGGCCCCAGCCACAGACAACCAAGCAGCCCCAGTCACACACAGACACAGTCAGCCAAACAGCTCCAGCCACACACAGCCAGCCACACAGCCATTCAACATCAGCCACACACAGCCAGACACACACAGCCATACACAGCCATGCAGATCCAGCCACAGCCAACCCCAGCCAGCCACGTGGCACCAGCCACACACAGCCAGCCACAGACACGCAGCCCCAGCCACACACAGACACATAGTCAGCCACACAGACACACAGTCAGGCACACACAGCCAGCCACATAGCCATGCAGCCCCAGCCATACACAGACACACAGACAGACAGCCACACACAGTCAGCCACACAGACAATTTGCCACACAAAGCCAGCCACGCAGCCTCAGCCACACAGACACATAGTCAGCCACACAGCACAGCCATGCAGCCCCAGCCATACACAGACACAGTCAGCCACACAGCCCCAGCTACACACAGTCAGCCACACAGCCACGCACACACAGTCAGCCACAGCCATACAGCCTCAGCCACACACAGATACATAGTCAGACACACAGTCTGCCACACAGCCAGCCCCAGCCACACACAGTCAGCTACAGCCACGCAGTCCCAGCCACACACAGTCAACTACAGCCATGCAGCCCCAGCCACACACAGACACAGTCAGCCATGCAGCCTCAGCCATACACAGACACACAGCCAGCCACAGCCACGCAGCCCTACCACACAGTCAGCTACAGCTATACAGCCCCAGCCAAACACAGACATAGTCAGCAGCCACACAGCTAGACACAGCCACACAGAGACACAGTCAGCCACACATACACAGTCTGTCACACACAGCCAGCCACAGCCATGCAGCCCCAGACACACAAAGCCAGCCACAGCCACATACAGACACATAGACAGCCAGCTCCCCAGTCCCTGTTATGCCGACAGTTGGTGGCTGCAAAGTGATTTAAAGCCGACATGCGGCCCGCGGAGCAGGTTCTGTGGCCCCACCCACTCGACAACTACCGGCCCATAGGGAAAAGTCCCACCTCTTCCAATGGTCAGTCCGGGCCTGCCCCCCCCCACACACACACGTTGGTCTGATGTATGGGCCCTGTGTAATTTTCTACATACTTTCAAGATTCACAGATTGACCCCTCTCCCCCTTCTTTATGTATTATTGTCCCTCATCCTGCCATATATGGTCCTCCTCCTGGAATGTGGCCCTTATTGGGGTATATATCCCTCATTATGGTTTATATGGTCTTCCTTCTCCCACCTCCATATAATGCATCAGTGTATGAGGCGCTCAGACTTATATACAGCATCCGACATGAGGCACAGGTATCAGGCACATTCCATCAGTAATGTACAATGAGGCACAGGGCAAATTATAGGCAACAGCCTGGTTCTATATAGCGCAGCACACATGGACCATTATGGGGTACAGTGCTTGGTTCTCTGACCTGGCATTGGTGCAGTCCGGTTATGGGGTTTAGGTGCCACTTTTATACTATATGAAGCACAGGACACAGTGTGGGGCACAGTAGGGGGCAGAATTACAAAACATTTCAGGTGTGAGCTGTTGTTGGTGCAGTCCTGGTATGGAGCACAGTGTGGGGCGCCATAAAGCACTCAGTACAGGTCACTAATGCATAACATTTTGAGAATAACCTAGTGTTGGTGAAGTCCTATTATGGAGACAGTATGAGGCACAGTATAGGACACAGTATGGGGGCACACAGTGGGGAGGGGGGCACGTGCAGGACATTTGAGTCTAACCTGGCGTTGGTGAAGTCTTGTTATGGGGCACACAGTATAGAGGTGGGCGGCACAGTATGGGGGAGGAATCAGTATAAGGGTGGGGGGCACGCACAGTATTGGAGAGGGCACAGTATGGGGGGCACACAGTATAAGGGGGTGGGCGCACACATGCACAGTATGGGTAGGGGGCACAGTATAAGGGGTGGGTGTGCACACACATTATGGGTAGGTGGACACAGTATATGGGGCACCCAGTATAAGAAGGGGGCACAGTATATGGGAGGGTATAGTAGATGGGGAGGCACAGTATGGGAAGGGGGCACACAGTATATGGGGCACACAATATAGGGGGTGGGCACGCACAGTACATGAGGTGGGCACGCAAAGTACAGTGGGAGGGGGCACACAGTATATGGGGCACACAATATAGGGGGTACAGTATATGGGGTGGGCACACACAGTATATGGAGAGGGCACACAGTATATGGGGCACACAATACAGTCTCTGACCTGGCGTTGGTGCAGTCCTGGTACAGAGTCACTCTCGAAGTCTCTCCTGGGGATCAGCTTGCTGCGGTTGATCCCCGGCTGGATGGCCCCCAGCCCCCGCAGGCAGATGAGCTCCTGCCCATCCAGCACAAAGGACGCCACCCGCACCTCAGCATTACAGGAGGAGGGGCGGACATGGCCATGCTCAGGCTCCCGGCTTGAGAGAACAAGCAGCCGCCACTGCCTCAAGAGTGAGTCAGATTGCCAGAGCCCGGGACGCGGAGTGGCCACACACACCGCCGACACCAGCCTGCTTGAACGCAGGGCGGCACCGCTGCCTCCCTTCCCCTGCCTGACACACTGGCCATGAAGTCACATGGATGTGCGTCCTTGGAGACACACATCCATGTGAAGCGGGGGCCCGGCGCTGGGATCGGCGGCCGCGGGTGGCCCGGGCCCCTTATGGGTCCGGGCCCCGTCGCACCCGCGACCGCGATCGTTACGCCACTGGAATGCTATGTGTTCTGTTATTACATAAGTGACATATTATTAAACTGGGGATCTCAGTGAGACTTCCCCCTTTATGCCAGGGAAGGCACAGGGGAGGGACCTGCAAAACTTATTAAAAACTCCACTTTGTCTCGCTGGTGTACAGGGGCATGGTAACCCCATATTGTGCTGCTGTTGGACTAAGAGAAAACAGGTTAAGTTAACATAATAATACAATCTTGGTTTCCCTGACTACTATCCTGTCTTAAGCTGCTTTCACATCAGCGTTTTACGCTGATCGCGGCAGTTGTGGGGAAAAAACCGCAACTACCGCGATTACCGCATAACGGCTGCACTTGTGGTTCACTTGCGGCAAGCCCCATACAATGTCTATGGGGCTTGCGGCAGGTGCGGCAAGTGCGGTTTCGCCACTTGCAGCAGGTGCGGCCGCGAAAAAAATGCGGCATACCACGGTTTTTTCGCGGCCGCACCTGCCGAAACCGCACTTGCCGCACCTGCCGCACACTTACCGCAAGCCCCACAGACATTGTATGGGGCTTGCCGCAACTGTGCCGTTATGCAGTAATCGCGGCAGTTGCGGTTTTTTCACCGCAACTGCCCCGATCAGCGCAAAACGCTGATGTGAAAGGGGCCTAACATTGGTTTTTTTTCCTGTTTTAGTCCGGCCTGCTTTTTTTGGATACTTCTGCCTCAGGATTTTGTACCTTGCTACCATCTTACTTTTGACCCAGCTCCCTGACTACTCTAATGGTACCTTTACACGCAGCCACAGGAAGGTAGAAACTGCCAGGTCTCGGACACAAATGTGCCTGTTGCCATGAAAACGCCTTGAAGTGGCTGCGTGTAATTCAGGTATCTGCAAGACACATGAAGGAATTTCCTGAATTACACGCAGCCACTTCAAGGTGTTTTCATGGCAACAGGCACAATTGTGTCCGATGCCTGGCAGTTTCTACCTTCCTGTGGCTGCGTGTAAAGGTACCATTAGAGTAGTCAGGGAGGTATACCTTTACACCCCGCCACTGTGTCTAGCAACAGGTATCCACTGCACGTGCACATTTTTAACGGTGGATACCGATCGCTGATGCCACATATAGACGCCGCCATTGCGTTGTCAACTGAAGGTATCTTTGCTCCCCGGACGTTCCGACAGATCCTGCGGCTTCCTTCCTGTTGAATACTTTCCCTGCTTTACACGCCACTACCACAAAGGAATATGGGCGTACATATATCGCGCCGCAAGTACATAGGCGTGACAGAGTTGTGTATTCCGTGACGCTAATACGCTGATTGGACAACGCAATAGCATCATGATTGGCCAGCCTGCGCAGGAAGGCTGGCTATTACATGACGCCATTGCAATTGTGGAGTGTGAATGGTCAGCTCTTTAAATATGGCTCCCTGTGCAGGGACAGCCAATCGTAACACAGTAGCCCCCACCAATGATCGCTGATGGGGCCTGGTATCCATGACGCTGTGGCACGCCCCTGGGTGTTTACTAGGCAACGCAACATCCATCCCTGTGACCCGTTTAGACGCCACTACCATGGCAATTGTGCCTTTGTGTTGCCTTCGGTTTTTGAGCACGGCTCAGCAACAGGTATCTGAGTCAACTGCAGGACACCGGGAGGAACTGCCCTATTTACACGCCGCCATTTCGTAGTAATTTCATGGCAACAGGCACAATTATCCCCAGTGCCCGGCAGTTGCTACCTTTCAGTGGTGTCGTGTAAAGGGGCCCTAACAGATGTCGATTTTGTCCTTCTCCTGACCTGCTGGCTTTGACTCAGCTTGGCGACTCTTCTGTCTCTGGACTACAGCCTGGACCCTGTTGTAAATCTAGATGCCTGTATAGGGGTTAAAGGGTGTCAGGGTTTCTCGAGGTTCTTCCTAACGGAGTGGCTTGTCTCTAGTCTGTCCGAGATACCTCTCTTGTGCCTGCAACCTCGGACAGACTTCAAATTATTTCTGGCCCAAAAACCTAAAAAAACAAACATTTTTTCTCAATTTCAGTGGATTCCCTCCTAAGGGCCCCTTTACACGCGGCTACATTTCTTGGGTGGCTACAGGTAACTTACTGGTTGCAGTGAAATCATGGAGAGATTATTCCATTTGTACACAGCAACAAGATAGAACCTTGTCTCCATGATTTCACTGCAACCAGTAAGTTACCTGTAGCCACCCAAGAAATGTAGCCGCGTGTAAAGGGGCCCTTACAGTGGTGGATCAAGTGCAAAATCTGTCCTGTTTGGTCCAAGGTCTCACAGAGTGGATTCGGTATTTTGGATCTACTTAGTCCCAGGCACTGCAGCAACCCCCTTGTTTTTTTCCAGAGTCCTAAGTAATCTCCCATCAACTTCAGAGGAGCAAGCCACGTTTTGGTATCCACTATGGAGAGTCTGGACGTCAGAGGTCTTCCTGCCTTAGGCAACCACCACAGTGACTGGGTTGGCCCAAGGATGCCAACCTAGGCGCCCAGGTATTTCCCGCTGATCCTGCAAAATTATTGCTACCCTTCTGTTTATCTTAGGCCCCTTTCACATCAGCGGTAAATGCTGATCGCGGCAGTTGCGGTGAAAAAAACTGCAACTGCCGCGGTTACTGCATAACAGCTGCACTTGCGGTTCACTTGCGGCAAGCCCCATGCAATGTCTATGGGGCTTGCGGTAAGTGTGCGGCACTTGCGGCAGATGCGCCCCGCGAAAAAAAAAAACGCATGTGCCGCAAGTGCCGAAACCGCAACTATACCACACCTGCCGCAAGCCCCATATACATAGCATGGGGCTTGGCGTATGTGAACCGCAAGTGCGGCCGTTATGCGGTAATCGCGGCCGTTGCGGTTTTTTTCACCACAACTGCCGCGATCAGCGATTACCGCTGATGTGAAAGGGGCCTAACCTAGAATAATCTGTGTGGCTGCAGGCCTTTGATTGCGGATCTGCAGCTAATTTTATTGATGCCATGATTGTAAAAGGTCTTGGTTTACCTTTGCTAAAATAAAGCTCTCCTATAAGCAACATTGCTGTGGATGAAACCCTTCTCACCCAGGGTGTGGTGAAGTACGTCACTAAGGAGTTTCCCTGCTTGTTGCAGCTTTACATTTTGAATCTGTGTCATTTTATGTCCTTGAAAACCTGTCATCATGTCATCAGTGGTGCTCTTGAGCATGCTGTGGTGGCATAAATATAGCCCTGTTATAGACTGGCACAAGGGTGATATTGTACGATGGAGCCCTGAGTGTCAGGAGAGATGTATGTCCTTATCTTTGAAACTGTCTAAAGCAGCATCTACTTTTTTATCTTATGTGTTCACAGATTTTGCAGATGTATTTTCTGTGTCCCAATCTGACAGTCTGCAAAAAGGCTTTATGTGACCGTCCACCTCACCTGTAGGCACTGGGTTCTTTTTTTGCTGATAAAAAAAGGTGGTGGTCTCAGACCTTATATTTACTATTATGAACTCATCTTTTTTGTGGGGTATATTTTGTCTGTGGAAGGCTTTCACATGGATTCCTCTGAGGTTCAGCCCATGAAGGAGTGCACACGCGACTCCGCTCCGTACACCTCGTACACACACGGCTCCGCTCCGTACACCTCGTACACACACGGCTCCTCTCCGTACACCTCGTACACACACGGCTCCGCTCCGTACACCTCGTACACACACGGCTCTGCTCCGTACAACTCGTACACACACGGCTCCTCTCCGTACACCTCGTACACACACGGCTCCGCTCCGTACACCTCATACACACGGCTCCGCTCCATACACCTCATACACACTCGGCTCTGCTCCGTACACACACGGCTCCTCTCCGTACACCTCGTACACACACGGCTCCGCTCCGTACACACACGGCTCCGCTCCGTACACCTCGTACACACACGGCTACGCTCCGTACACCTCGTACACACACGGCTACGCTCCGTACACCTCGTACACACAAGGCTCCGCTCCGTACACCTCGTACACACGCGGCTCCCTCCGTACACCTCGTACACACACGGCTCCGCTCCGTACAACTCTGCACCCACGGCTCCGCTCCGTACACCTCGTACACAAACGGCTCCTCTCCGTACACCTCGTACACACACGGCTCCGCTCCGTACACCTCGTACACACACGGCTCTGCTCCGTACACCTCGTACACACACGGCTCCTCTCCGTACACCTCGTACACACACGGCTCCTCTCCGTACACCTCGTACACACACGGCTCCGCTCCGTACACCTCATACACACGGCTCCACTCCGTACACCTCATACACACTCGGCTCTGCTCCGTACACCTCGTACACACACGGCTCCTCTCCGTACACCTCGTACACACACGGCTCCGCTCCGTACACCTCATACATGACTCACCGTGGCCGGGACTCCGGTTTAGACAGGCGATGCTTCCTTCCTCCTTGTCACGGGTGGACCGCGCCTGCCGGTAGTGGGGCCCGGTGTAGTGCAGATCAAAAGTGAAGACGTCTTGGTGGAACAGATTAAAGGGGTTTTTAATTTATTCGTGACGCCACCTATGAGTAGATTCGGTAAGGGCTACCGACGCTGCGGAACCTCCGGGGGATGGACAGCAGCAAGATGTTACGCTCCCCACAGGCTGAGCGGTGATCCCCGGAGGCTGGAGCTGCTCAAGATGTTGTGCGGCAGCTGCGGTTACCTTTTAGTGCGGACGGACAGTTCATAAGGAAGCACAGACACAGAAAGTCTCTATAACGGGTCTTTACTTTAACCAGCAGGCAGTACATGGCATACAGTGGTTGAGTAGTAGACCGGGTGGACTCAGCAGTGATAGTGTCCCTCAGAGATCCGCAAGTGTTCCTCCATTCTACCTAACTTGTTGCCAGTGTCGCCCAGGAATACCAGGTCGGGTACGGGGAGGCTGCTTCAATGCCCTATCCATGATGTACGTTCTGGATGTTTTGGGGAGCCTTGGATCCCTCGGTGGGTACACCACTGGTTAGATGACTGGAAGTTGGCTGGTGGTGGGGTGCTCCTGTGAAGCTGCTCCTCCACGCTTTCTGGTTCGCGTAGCAGAGGTGAACTGCTGCCAGCTTCGGTACCAGTGAACCGGCTGTGAGTTGTGGGCACGGGAGTCTTTTGGGAACCCGTGTAGATAATGCCCAATCCCGGTAGTTAAGGCCTCAGGTGCTGACACCCGACCGGTGACGGCCCAGGGGCCCGCACGGGGTGCGGAGCCCCCGCTCCTCTCCAAGCTCTGTGTTCTAGGCTTTGCTCTAGGTTTCAGGCTATTCTGTTCTGGTCTAGACTATTGTGTGTTCTACTATACTTCCCTAACACACCACCCACCAGGACCTAGGATTGGCCCTCTGTTCTAGGTGATGCATGTTGGGTTGGATCTCAAAGTTAACTATATCACTGCTGTGTCAGAGAATATTGCGGCTGCAATACTCCCTTGTGACGCACTCGTTGCGGGGCGCCACACTCCCCCTTGGTTGAATAAGCTTGTCCCCAAGCGTCACACTACCCACATTACAGAGGTTTTTTGTATTTTTATGACATATATGACACACTTTTATTAAAATGAAAAACAGGTAAAGGTATGCTTTGGTGACATAAGCAAAGAAACAGGTAATCACTTTGTGCAGACCCGGCGGGCGGTCGGCTGTCCTTTAACTAGAGTCCAGGCTGTAGCCGCAAGATCTCACAGTTAGTGATCAAACAGAAAGCAGAGTTATTGAGTGAGTCCAAGTCTTTTGAATCACTGGCACGGAGCATGATGGCGCACCCGGATAGCAAACCACCCATCTGCACAAGCGTAGCGCTCATAGGTGATAATATCGCCCCGGTATAGGTCGCGATCGGGATGTCCTCTTGGCAAGTTTGACTCAACGTCCTGGCGCCCCACAAACACCTCCTCATTCAAACCCACCTCCCAAGCGAACCCCCACCCGGTATGTAAATTAAAGGTGGAAATTCTACCTTCACGGCGGAGTTCAGCAGACAGCGGCGGCTGGCGGCGAGCCTCGGCACGGGCCTGCATATTGGCGCGTTCTCGGGCTTGCCACTGCTCTCGTCGTCTCTGGCGTACATCTCCGTCGTTACGGCTCGGGGTGTAGAGATGAGTAGTGGAGCTGGTGGTTTGGCGGGAAGCTTGAACTTGGCGGGCTGTCTGTATCGGCACCCGGTGGAACGGCACAGGGGAAGGTGTCGGCATTGCACACCCGACCAGTGTACCCGAGCTGTATGCCCGGTAGGAAGTTCCTCGGTATCTCCCCAAGCGAACCCGGTGTCGAAATCCTCAGCGGTGCTGTGGGTCTCGTCGTCATCCTCTCCGACCTCTTCCTCGATGACCACATCAGGCTGCTCGATGGTTGGAGGGGTTGAAGCTAGTTCCGTTGTACAACGGGGCGGTGGTGCTGCGGATCTTTCCGTAGGGACGTCCTGCAGGGCTTCCAGGCTGCCTGCCTCTTCATCTGTTTCCGCAGGTAAAGGTGTTTCAATCCCGGTTACCAGGTAGGCCTCGGCAATTGCAAGGGAAGCCTCCGGTACGGGAACGAAACAAGCGACTGTCTCTGTAGTAGTGAAACATGTCGCGGGTTCCTCGGTGGGAACCTGGTAGAGATCAAGTTCTTCTGTGGAGCGTATTATGAGCTCCGGCTCAAGAACGGGGTCGGCTGCGGGTTCGACCGCTGGAATGGGTCGAGTTGTGGTCCTCACGGGAATGACGCAGTCTATGGGCTCCGGTGACGAAGCAGGACAGGTGGTAGGCGACGGTGAGGCAGTTGAGAAGCTGGTGACGTCGTCTGGGCTTGGAGTGGCGGTACCCGGTCGGCTCTGCTGCATCGCATGGTGTAGTCTTCTGCCTAGGGTCGCGCTCCAGCTGCGAATCGTCCATTCCACAGTCTCTAGTAACCGCACCTGGAGGTCTTGTAGAGCCTCGAGCCAGAAGTCGGGGCTGCCGTCTATGGTAAGGGCAGGATCCGGACCCGGTTGGCTAATGGCTGCTCTGGCCTCCGCCTCGACCTCCCGCATTAGGTCTTGGAGTCTCGTGCTGGACATTTTCTTCCTTGGAGGGAAACCACACCCGTTCAACCAGTAAGACGTTCTGGTAGAGCTGGTGAAGAAGTTCTTTCTTACTCCCATTTCCTGTGGGCTTTTGTAGTCCAATCGTGGGAAAAGTCTTTGGGGTCCGCCCCCATGGTTGATTCGAGCAATCAGGGCGGACAAAGAGTTTGGCGCCTTTTGTCTTTAGCCCTCCCACGATGAGGGGGGGGTCGACTCACTCCTGGGCTTGCACATGGCGGCTTCTTGTGGCAGGAACGCCATCTTGGGCGCCATCTTGACCCTCAGTGAAAAGGTGGGAAAGTTCTTTTAGGGACGAACAAAGTCCAAATTGTAGACAATAAAGTCCATTTTAAGCACATTATACCCGTTGGGTAACGGGCCTGCTCGTATCCTGTTCGTGACGCCATTTTCTGACTCACCGTGGCCGGGACTCCGGTTTAGACAGGCGATGCTTCCTTCCTCCTTGTCACGGGTGGACCGCGCCTGCCGGTAGTGGGGCCCTTTGTAGTGCAGATCAAAAGTGAAGACGTCTTGGTGGAACAGATTAAAGGGGTTTTTAATTTATTCGTGACGCCACCTATGAGTAGATTCGGTAAGGGCTACCGACGCTGCGGAACCTCCGGGGGATGGACAGCAGCAAGATGTTACGCTCCCCACAGGCTGAGCGGTGATCCCCGGAGGCTGGAGCTGCTCAAGATGTTGTGCGGCAGCTGCGGTTACCTTTTAGTGCGGACGGACAGTTCATAAGGAAGCACAGACACAGAAAGTCTCTATAACGGGTCTTTACTGTAACCAGCAGGCAGTACATGGCATACAGTGGTTGAGTAGTAGACCGGGTGGACTCAGCAGTGATAGTGTCCCTCAGAGATCCGCAAGTGTTCCTCCATTCTACCTAACTTGTTGCCAGTGTCGCCCAGAAATACCAGGTCGGGTACGGGGAGGCTGCTTCAATGCCCTATCCATGATGTACGTTCTGGATGTTTTGGGGAGCCTTGGATCCCTCGGTGGGTACACCGCTGGTTAGACGACTGGAAGTTGGCTGGTGGTGGGGTGCTCCTGTGAAGCTGCTCCTCCACGCTTTCTGGTTCGCGTAGCAGAGGTGAACTGCTGCCAGCTTCGGTACCAGTGAACCGGCTGTGAGTTGTGGGCACGGGAGTCTTTTGGGAACCCGTGTAGATAATGCCCAATCCCGGTAGTTAAGGCCTCAGGTGCTGACACCCGACCGGTGACGGCCCAGGGGCCCGCACGGGGTGCGGAGCCCCGCTCCTCTCCAAGCTCTGTGTTCTAGGCTTTGCTCTAGGTTTCAGGCTATTCTGTTCTGGTCTAGACTATTGTGTGTTCTACTACACTTCCCTAACACTCCACCCACCAGGACCTAGGATTGGCCCTCTGTTCTAGGTGATGCATGTTGGGTTGGATCTCAAAGTTAACTATATCACTGCTGTGTCAGAGAATATTGCGGCTGCAATACTCCCTTGTGACGCACTCGTTGCGGGGCGCCACATACACACGGCTCCGCTCCGTACACCTGGTACACACACGGCTCTGCTCCGTACACCTCGTACACACACGGCTCTGCTCCGTACACCTCGTACACACATGGCTCCTCTCCGTACACCTCGTACACACACGGCTCCGCTCCGTACACCTCGTACACACACGGCTCCGCTACGTACACCTCGTACACACACGGCTCCGCTCCGTACACCTCGTACACACACGGCTCCTCTCCGTACACCTCGTACACACACGGCTCCGCTCCGTACACCTCGTACACACACGGCTCCGCTCCGTACACCTCGTACACACACGGCTCCTCTCCGTACACCTCGTACACACACGGCTCCTCTCCGTACACCTCGTACACCTCGTACACACACGGCTCCTCTCCGTACACCTCGTACACCTCGTACACACACGGCTCTGCTCCGTACACCTCGTACACACACGGCTCCTCTCCGTACACCTCGTACACACACGGCTCCTCTCCGTACACCTCGTACACACACGGCTCCTCTCCGTACACCTCGTACACACACGGCTCCTCTCCGTACACCTCGTACACACACGGCTCCGCTCCGTACACCTCGTACACACACGGCTCCGCTCCGTACACCTCGTACACACTCGGCTCCGCTCCGTACACCTCGTACACACTCGGCTCCGCTCCGTACACCTCGTACACACACGGCTCCGCTCCGTACACCTCGTACACACGGCTCCGCTCCGTACACCTCGTACACACACGGCTCTGCTCCGTACACCTCGTACACACACGGCTCCGCTCCGTACACCTCGTACACACACGGCTCCGCTCCGTACACCTCGTACACACACGGCTCCTCTCCGTACACCTCGTACACACACGGTCCTCTCCGTACACCTCGTACACACACGGCTCCGCTCCGTACACCTCGTACACACTCGGCTCCGCTCCGTACACCTCGTACACACTCGGCTCCGCTCCGTACACCTCGTACACACTCGGCTCCGCTCCGTACACCTCGTACACACACGGCTCCGCTCCGTACACCTCGTACACACACGGCTCCGCTCCGTACACCTCGTACACACACGGCTCCGCTCCGTACACCTCGTACACACACGGCTCCGCTCCGTACACCTCGTACACACACGGCTCCTCTCCGTACACCTCGTACACACTCGGCTCTCCTACATTCACACTGTAAATCCCTCCTGACCCCACACACAAACTTCACCTCGTCCAGCACCATGACAACCAGAAGAGCTGATCATGTGACCCCCTGACTCCTCCCCTCCATGTGACATCATCACAGGTCCTGTAAGCACAGAGCAGCCATATATTAGGTGTGCGGCTCTGCAGGTGGAGCTCTATGTTCTCTCTATTTCTCTATGTTCTACACGTTCTATCTCCTGATATGTTTCCCCTTATTATCTCCAGTCATTGTATTATTACACAGGATCTTTATGATGTTACATCGTCATCTTCTCCCCATTCAGGTCCCTACAATATCGGATCCTCTCACATCTTCTATACAAGAGAATTCTCCTGATTGACCATCAAGGATGGATCTGGACAGGGACAAGATGGCGGAGAGGATCTTCCACCTCACCCTAGAGATCCTCTTCCTTGTTACTGGAGAGGTGAGAGATTGTGATGACAATGTCACATGACATCATTCTTATCTATGGACAGAATAACAGATGACAGAACTGGAGAGGTGAGGACTCTGGAAATGTCTGGAGACTGGAGATTTATTAATGTGTCTCTCCATAACCAGGATTACACAGTAGTGAAGAGCTCTAGTGATCTGTGCTGTCAGGACCCTGTGTCTGAGGGAAGAGCCCTGAGCCCAATCACGGGGCCTCCACCTCACCCCCTGATACATGAGGACATCAATGACCAGAAGATCCTACAACTCACCTACAAGATGATTGAGCTGCTGACTGGAGAGGTGACACTGCTGGGAATGCTGCTGCTGGGACATTATACAGTAACGCTATGAAGGGATCGGGGGATGGTGACAATGGTATCATTGTATGTGTCAGGTTCCTATAAGGTGTCAGGACGTCACCGTCTATTTCTCCATGGAGGAGTGGGAGTATTTAGAAGGACACAAAGATCTGTACAAGGACATAGTCATGATGGAGGTTCCCCGGCCGCCCCTCACATCACCAGGTAATAGACAGGACTAAATACACACGGCCTATAATGATCTGTATGTAAAGAATGAATTCAGTCCTGTATGTGTCTCCTCCAGGTCTATCCAGTAAGAGGACAACACCAGAGAGATGTCCCCGTCCTCTTCTCCCACAGGACTGTAAACAAGAAGATCCCGATGTTCCTCAGGATGATCAGGTAGATGGAGAGAAGGTGTGATGAGATCTCCCTATGATGTGTAGACGGCTGTGAAGGTCTTGTGCTGTCTTGTTTTATCCACCAGTATTCGCTATTATATATTTACCTAGTGGTGCCAGTCATGGACTTCTAAGGCTTTGCCCATGAATCCCACAATCCACTGCGCCTGCTGGAAGCTCGCTGGAATCCATATTAACACACCTAAGTGATGGGTGTGCTAATAGCGACCCCGCTGGCGATACCAGTGCTTTCCACGGTACCACCAGCCGAACACGCGTCCCAAGCGCATAACCCCACACAAACGACGAGCCCGCACGCCATAGCCTGCTGTAAAAAAACACCACAGAACAACTCTAATGTTGGAAAAAAAATATTAACTGTGCCTGTGCTGACCCCATGCGCAAATAATCAGACATCGGCATAGGTGATCCAAGATAGCGCCGATCTGATGTACTGCGCCTGCGCTAATCCCACAGGCGCAGTTAATCAGAGAGACGCCATCTTGGAACACGTATGCCGATGGCGTCGGTCTAATTAGATGCGCTTGTGCACGGGGTCAGCACAGGCGCAGTAAATCAGATCAACGCATTCCAGGATAACGTATGCCGATGAACACGGTCGGATTACCAGATCATGCACACTTAATCTTTTTTCACCATGCACAGCCCCGCTGTCCTTGCACAGCCCCCGCTGTCCCTGCACGCCCCCGCTGTCCCTGCACACCCCCCCCACTGTCCCTGCACGGCCAGTGCTCTCCTCGCACGGCCGGCGTTCTCCCCGTGCACGGCCCCCGCTCACCCCACATGGCCGCGCTTTCTCCAGCTGCTTCTAAACCTGACATATGTTCGTTGTCAGGGAAATCCATCTTCAGCTCCACACATTGAATATGGCCATATGGGGTGAGATGGGTTTTACACAGCGTGCCACAGCTGAACAGAGACTCAGGTCACCTTAGGCAGGAACAGCGCTGAACTCAGATTGTCAGCACACAACTCCTGTGATAGCTCTTCATTCATATAGCTCTACTCTGTGCAATGTGAATGGGCAAGAGTCAGATAAGATCTCACAGGAGCTGTGTGGTGACATCGTGAGCTCAGCACTGTCCCTCCCTGAGGTAAACGGTCTCATCAGCCGTATTGTGAACGTTTTTTAGGTCTCTATATATGGCCATATTTAGTGTGTGGAGCTGAAGACAGATTTTCCTGACAACCAGCATATGTCAGATTTAGAAAAAGCCTAGTTGTGAAATCTTGAAGGTTTTTGAAAGGTTTTCTGCCAGATTTAATTATGAAGTATATATACTTACCCTCCGATTATAATCCACAACAATGGTCCCACGAAGTATACGATCCTTCATCCAGAGTCTGCAGGTAGCAAGCATCCTCTCCCTGCAGCCTCTGCAATCACACTAGTATTAACAAAATTGACTAGCACACCTGTAAGTGAAAGTGCTAGTGAGTCGGTCAACAGGGTAGGGATTACTCGGATACTGGGACAGGGGGTTACTTCGGTGGGGGATCACGGCTGGTCGGTTCCCGGTTCCTTACCCTGGACCCTCAATGGCAGGGATGGGGGTGATGATGGGGGGAGAATGATAACGTGACGCCACCTGTGGTACCTGGTAACGGTTACCAGTGCTGCGGTCAGCCGCTGAATTGATGGAAAGGCAGCTTTGGGTAGGACAGCTCCCCACAGGTGGAGCTTTATCTCAGGGCAGCGGGGTGGATGAGGGGAGTAGTTGTAGTCCTCACCTCTGATGATGATGTTGTAGACCACCGGGCGATGAGAGAAAGAATCACGAACACCACTTCAGCTCAAACACTTTTTACTTCACCAGATGGAAACCGTTATATGGTACAGTCTGGGTTAGTGGGTATTGTAACCGTGGGTTGTAGCACGCTCTCTCTCTTACCCCACTTGAGCCAAGTCTCTAATCCACGGGGTCTGTTACCTAAAAGTCTTTCACTTGTCAGTGTCGTGAACCCAGCTGCGTGACTGATGTTGGGCTGCTTTAGGGTGCTTCGGTGCCCTGTATGTAACGGACCCTCAGCTTGCCGGTTTGTAGTTAGGGATGGACCTTGCATCTAGCTACCTCAGCTCCGGTATGCCGGTGTCGACCTGGGTCCCCGGCTGGCTCCAACCAGGCCCGGGTAAACCCCCTTCTAAAGTCCAGGTCGCCTCTCTCCAAAGAGGCTCCCTCCTGATGCAGCTGCTGGGTCTCCTGCGTCTGCCTTCCTTGCTCTCCTCACAACAATTATCTGACTGTGCTGTCACTCCCCGTCTCCCGCTCTCTAGGCTCCACGCCCTGGGACCTACTGAATATCAGTCCCCTGTATTAAAGTGGCCTGTGTTGGGTGTTGGGGTGCAGACTCTGAAGATTCCCCACGGTTACGGAGGCACCACATCTCTTTTTTTAAATCGGATCTTTTTTATTGAGAAGTAAAAAAACTTTTTTCCAATACAATAGATAACAAAAAAAAGACAGTTAACAATAGCCTAATCAACCCACATACAAATGTACCCCCCTCCCCTTTCCCAAAATCCCTTCTCACATAGCAAACAGAAGAAGAAAAAAAAAAGGGAAAGGTGGACACATCCACATTATATCCAAATAGGAATGATGCTGTAACATCAGTTAAACATATAGCAGATATGGCTAGCAAATCATATCCGTTCAGAATAATCAATTGTACTACATCAGATAGCTTTAGGATTGCAACGCGTTCAACAGGGCCGCAAAATAGTAACCATGAAAGTATCTCCACCTACTCCATATCTTATCAAATTTATGCAGTGCCTTTCTTTTTTTATACACCCCCTCCTCCAATCTGATTAGATTCCGCATTTTATCCACAAACTCTTGTAACTAGAAAAAAATTACAAAAAAATTATCTGCAGCACTCAGCTACAACTAGTGATGTACATATGCTGACAAGCTATATATATTTGAGAAAAAAAGTTTAAAAACTTACGTTTTTTTCAAAAAACTTTAAATTCTTATTTTTTTATTTCTGAAGTTCTTAGTACATACATTGGCCAATGTCTGTTTGCTCATCAACTGCGACAAAGTGACTTCAGGTCTGATGAGTCCTAACGCTGACATCCCTGCCCTCCTTGTCCTCCCCCACCACTTCTCAGTGGGCGGACACCATTTTGACCCTAGACCACCTGTAGGTGATGAGGGTGCAAATTGCAGACATGGAGCCAGCAACTCCAAGAACTTCAGAAATAATAAAATAAGAATTTTGAGTTTTTTGAAAAAAACGTAAGTTTTTCAACTTTTTCTCAAATATATATAGCTTGTCAGCATTTGTACATCATTGGTAGTAGCTGAGTGCTGCAGAGAATTTTTTTATAGTTGTTTGACCCAGCGTCCCTGTTAGCAACAGTTCACATTATGTCTGGAGTGCTGTGCAGTTTTTTTCACAAACTCTTGTAGCCGTAATGGTTGAGGGTCGAGCCAAGGAGTAGCTATTACTTTTCGAACCTGAAACGGGTACGTTTTAGAGCCAATCCTTCACTAGCATCATATTGTCCAGGGCCCACACATCCCAGCACACACACCAATGGGGTAAGTTATAAAGCTATAAAGCAGACTCAAACACATTGTTCACATATTCAATACAAGCATTCCAAAAGACCGCCACATGCCTACATGTCCAAAACATATGTATCAGATCCGCCTCTTCCTCCCCACACTTTGGGCATCTGGCATCTCCTCTAATTCCAGCCTGCCACAAACATTTGGGCGCCCTGTACACCCTATGCAACAAATCTAGCTGAGACAACCGCTGCGCCTCGCACAAAAGTGGAACACTGTCCAATATATCCTCCCAGGATTCAATATCAATTGGACCCACATCCCGCTCCCATCTATCCTTGACCAGCAGCGGTCTCTCCCACTGGAACTGCTGCATCAGAATGCCATATATCCTAGATGCCTCCATTATGACAAAGCAATGTGTTAAACAATAAATGATGCTGTATTTTATTTTGCAATTGTCTCGACTGGCTCATCCAAGCATGACGCAGCTGCAGACAGAAATAAAACGTGTTTCGTGGGACAGAAAATTCATCCGACAGCTGTTGAAAAGAATTAAGGACGTCTCCATTAAAAATTTGTGCTACAAGTGAAATTCCCAATCCCCTCAACAGACCCCATTCATCTAATTTATAAATTTCTGGCAAAGCGGGATTATTCCAAACTGGGGTAAAGGGAGTATATCCCATCACTTTTAGTATTAATTTAGTCTTCTGCCACATCTTCCGCATGAGGCCCACGGCTGGCAAGCACTTTCGGCAGTCCCACTCCAAGAGCCCAACCTCCAAGAAGGAAGTATTGGAAGAGGCACCACATCTCTAATTAGGATGTAATACCTCCCCGTGGCGCCTTGCCATAGGGGCGCCACACTAGCATGGAAAGAAACATTACTATATACAGATTATCAGCTGCACACTACACATTATAAAGTAAAAGTATACAAGGTATAGGATAATGGCTAAAAGTGAATAAAGCTAATGCAAATTTGGATGAGGATAATGCAGGAACTGCTAAGGATATACATTTTAAAATGAGAATTTTAGGTAATGTAATGCATTACACGTGAGCCCGATAACCAGCGTCAAGGTATTCTCATGTCTATCGGGTCCCTAACCGTATGCCCGTCTGCGGTATGAAAAAAGCATGTGAGGATATAAGTGCCTCTTGGTGCATTTTAAAACCTGCGTGTATGGGTGTGGCTGGAGTCTTGTCAAAACAAGGTGATGAACTAGATGGTAAAATGGACTGGCTATCGGGTGGTGGAGGGTGCTCAGTCAGAAAACTACAATAGTATTAACATAATCGACTGGCACACCTGTAAGTGAAGGTGCTACGGTAGCATAAAAAAAATATTACTATATACAGATTATCAGCTCCACACTACACATTATAAAGTATAAGTATACAAGGTATAGCATAATACATAGTAACATAGTAACGTAGTTTTTAAGGTTGAAGGAAGACTTTAAAGGGAACCAACCACCCCAAATGACCCCCCCGGACTGTTAATATGTGTCCCTACACCCAGCACACACATTTGGGGCAATCGTTTTTGCTAAAAAAAACAGTTTGGTAGAAGCTAAGATATAGCTTTATAAAGTTTAAAAAATCTTGCCGACTGGGCTTTACCTAGCTTGTCCCGCTGCCGAGTTCATCTGCCCGTCAGCCTCCTCTCCCCTCTCTCTTCAGTAAAGCCCTGCCCTTTCAGCCTCATCACAGGCTGGTGCACGGAGTCTCATGGCCGTGCACATGTCATCAGCTACAGCCAGGGTCACGAGCACACGCTCTGCGTGCTCTGTGATGATCCGGCAGACTGAGTCACAGCTGCACAGGCAGGAAGTCACAGAGAGTGTGCTCGTGACCCTGGCTGTAGCTGATGACGTGTGCACGGCCATGAGACTCCGTGCACCAGCCTGTGACGAGGCTGAAAGGGCAGAGCTTTACTGAAGAGAGGGGGGAGAGGAGGCTGACGGGCAGATGAACTCGGCAGCGGGACAAGATAGGTAACGCCCAGTCGGCAAGATTTTTTAAACTTTATAAAGCTATATCTTAGCTTCTACTAAACTGTTTTTTTAGCAAAAACGATTGCCCCAAATGTGTGTGCTGGGTGTAGGGACACATATTAACAGTCCGGGGGGGTCATTTGGGGTGGTTGGTTCCCTTTAAGTCCATCTAGTTCAACCTGTAGCCTAACATGTTGATCCAGAGGAAGGCAAAAAAAAACCCATGTGGCAACACTAAGCTCCACATTGGGGAAAAAAATTCCTTCCTGACTCCAGATATGGCAATCAGACTAGTTCCCTGGATCAACGCCCTGTCAAAGAATCTAGTATATATAACTGGTAATATTATAATTTTCAAGAAAGGCATCTAGGCCCTTCTTAAATGTTAGTAGTGACTCACTCATTACATCATGTGGCAGAGAGTTCCATAGTCTCATTGCTCTTACAGTAAAGAATCCGCGTCTGTGATTATGATTAATCCTTCTTTCCTCCAGTATTCTAAATGTGGTCGCACTAGTGACTTGTATAGAGGTAAAATTATGTTCTCCTCATGAGCATCTATGCCTCTTTTAATGCATCCCATTATTTTATTTGCCTTTGCAGCAGCTGCCTGACACTGGCCACTAAATGTGAGTTTGTCATCTACCCATACACCCAGGTCTTTTTCAGTGACAGTTTTGCCCAGTGTTTTACAATTAAGCACATAATTATACCTTTTGTTTCCTCTGCCCAAGTGCATGACTTTACATTTATCCCCATTAAAGCTCATTTGCCATTTAGCAGCCCAAGCTTCTAGTTTACATAAATCCTCCTGTAATATAAAATTGTCCTCCTCTGTATTGATTACCCTGCAGAGTTTAGTGTCATCTGCAAATATTGAGATTCTACTCTGTATGCCCCCTACAAGGTCATTAATAAATATACTAAATAGAAGCGGGCCCAACACTGACCCCTGTGGTACCCCACTGTTAACTGTGACCCATTCTGAGTGTATTCCATTAATGACCACCCTTTGTTTCCTATCACTAAGCCAGTTCTTAACCCACTTACACATATTTTCCCCTATCCCCATTGCCCTCATTTTATGTATCAACCTTTTGTGTGGCACCGTATCAAAAGCTTTTGAAAAGTCCATATACACCACATCCACTGCATTTCTTTGGTCCAGTCCAGAACTTACTTCTTCATAGAAGCTTATCAGATTAGTTTGACAGGAACGGTCCCTCGTAAAACCATGTTGATAATGGGTCATGAGGTTATTTTTCTTCAGATACTCCATTATAGCATCTCTTAGAAAACCCTCTAGGATTTTACCCACAGTAGAGGTTAAGCTTACTGGCCTATCATTTCCAAGTTCAGTTTTTGTCCCCTTTTTGAATATTGTCACCACATTTGCTATACGCCAGTCCTGTGGTACAGACCCTGTTATTATGGAATCTTTAAATATTAAAAATAATGGTCTATCTATGACAGTACTTAATTCCTGCAGCACTCTGGGGTGTATCCCATCCGGGCCCGGGGATTAGTCCATTTTAGTGATTTTTAGACGATGCCGTACTTCCTCTTGGGTTAAGCAGGTGACATTTAATTGAGACTTTTTGTTATCACTGATCATATTGTCTGTCATGGGATTTTCTTGTGTAAATACTGTTGAAAAAAAGTCATTTAGCATATTGGCTTTTTCCTCATCCTCATCCACCATTTCACCCAGACTATTTTTAAAGGGGCCAACACTATCATTTTTTAGTTTCTTACTATTTATGTAGTTAAAAAATATTTTGGGATTCTTTTTGCTTTCTCTGGCAATGAGTCTCTCTGTCTCAATCTTTGCTGCCTTGATTTGCTTTTTACAAATGTTATTTAATTTTCTGTATTTATTCTATGCCTCATCACTACCTACTTGCTTTAATTCCCTAAATGCTTTATTTTTGTCACATATTGCACCTCTTACCGCTTTATTTAGCCATAGTGGTTTCCTCCTATTTCTAGCATGCTTATTCCCATAGGGTATATATTGTGCACAGGCCCTATTCAGGATGCTAATAAACATCTCCCATTTGTGTTGTGTACTTTTATGTCTCAGGACATCGTCCCAGTTTATTGCACTAAGATCATCTCTCAACCGTTGGAAATTTGCCTTCCTGAAGTTTAGTGTCCTTGTAGCTGGGTGCCCGATGCACATGCATCGGGATTCTAGAAAAGCGAGTCTCTGACTCGCAATGGCCGCTTCGCTGCTAAGGCGACTCGCCATGCCCGCTGCGCGGGCATAGCGAGTCGCCTTAGACTTGCTCGCAATGGCCGCTGCGCGGCCAATGCTTCGGGCGTATCCACATAACCACGCTGACTCGCAGTGCGAGTGGACTCAGAAGGGGCAAGAAACCCATTCGCAATTATATAATAGATGCGGTCCGGCCTGTTGGTTAATATTAGGTCCAGCAGTGCCCCCCTTCTTGTTGGGTCCTGAACCAGTTGTGAAAGGTAATTGTCTCTCATAGTTTTCAAAAACTCATTACCTTTGCTGGAACTGCAGGTTTCTGATCCCCAATGTATTTCAGGGTAGTTGAAGTCCCCCATAATAATGACTTCTCCCTGAGTCGCTGCTTCATCTATTTGCTTTATGAGGATATTCTCCTCCACTTCCATTATTGTTGGAGACTTATAACAAACCCCTATCAGTCATTTATTATTTTTTCCCCCTCCCCTTATCTCCACCCACAGGGACTCTACATTTCCATTAGATTCACCTATATTATCACGCAGGATGGGTTTTAAGGATGATTTTACGTATAAACATACACCTCCCCCTCGCTTATTTGTACGGTCATTTCTGAACAGACAATAGCCCTGTAAATTAACAGCCCAGTCATGGCTCTCATCCAGCCAAGTCTCCGAAATCCCCACCATGTCATAATTATTTTCCAACAAAATCAATTCTAATTCCTCCATTTTGTTGGTGAGGCTTCTGGCATTAGTATACATGCACTTTATGCATCTCTCTTCACCTCTATTTCTTCCTACTATATTGACTGTTCTAACCCCACCCCCCATGCCACCCCCAATTTTATTACTTGTGCCCAGGTTACTATTTACACTATCTTCCCCTCCTATACAATGAATACCCTCCCCCCCAATCCCTAGTTTAAACACTCCTCCAACCTTCTAGCCATTTTCTCCCCCAGCACAGCTGCACCCTCCCCATTGAGGTGCAGCCCGTCCCTAGCATAGAACCTGTAGCCAACAGAGAAGTCGGCCCAGTTCTCCAGGAACCCAAACCCCTCCTTCCTACACCAATTCCTGAGCCACTTATTTATCTCCCTAATCTCCGTTTGCCTCTCTGGTGTGGCACGTGGTACAGGCAGTATTTCAGAGAATACTACCTTGGAGGTCCTTGCCTTAAACTTGCAGCCTAATTCCCTGAAATCATCTTTAAGGACCTTCCACCTACCTCTAACTTTGTCATTTGTGCCAATGTGCACCATGACCGCTGGGTCCTCACCAGCCCCTCCCAGTAATCTGTCAACCCAATCAGCGATGTGCCGGACTCGAGCGCCAGGTAGGCAGCACACTGTTCGACGATCCCTGTCTTTGTGACAGATTGCCCTATCTATTCCCCTAATAATTGAGTCCCCCACTACCAGCACCTGTCTGGCCTGTCCTTCTCTCCTGTTTTCCCCCTTACTGGAGCAGACACTCCTCTGGCTTTCAGAGGTCATGCCCTGCTGCAGCAGTGCTGTACCTGAACTCACCCCCCCCCCTCATAATGGCTAAAAGTGAATAAAGCTAATGCAAATTTGGATATGGAAAATGCAGGAACTGCATTAGCTTTATTCACTTTTAGCCATTATGCTATATCTTATATACTGATAATCTGCAATCACACTGACTCCCGAGGGTGATGTCAATCCCTCAGACAGTAAACTCAGGTGACCCGCCAGCAGCGGGGTCACGTGAGTTCACTGTTGCAGGGAGCTCTGCTGACTCAGTAAGGGACATCACCGCTCCCTCGCAGCAGTCAGAGACTGAGATTGAGAGTCAGAGACTGCAGCGAGGGAGTGGTGACGTCTCTCACTTTTCTATAGCTACTACAATAGATAAAAAATCCTTTGCTTACTATTCAAAGCATAATGCTATGCTTTTGCAGATTGTGGGGCTTTGAAGTTTTTTGGATGCTGATATAGACAAGTAGCTGGGGGTTCCACTAAACTTCATCTTTCACAAAGCTATTTTCCCTGGATAATTCTCCTCTTAAACAATGATGAGAGTTACTGGCTCCGCAGTGTGGAACCCAACAATCATTCTACAGGACCTCCCCACTACAGTGGTTTTGTATCCCGTGGCTTAGTTCTCACGATCTAATTATTGACTAGGAAGGAGAGGATATTGTCAAGTGGTCCTCCAGGTTTAGGACTCTCTGTGAGCCCATGCAGCCCTGAGTGGTGAGCTCCATCTCACAAGCCTCTTGGTAATTGGCAGAGTTTCCACAGATGTTTTTTGAGGAGGCCACATGAGAGTAACCCCCTGTTGGGGGTCACAGAGCGCTTACGTACAAACTTGCTATATCTAGAAATGTGTCAATAATTTTTTTTTTGGGATGTATCAGATGTATTCAAAGTACAAAAAGGAAGGCAAGGAGATGTAGGCCCAAAACTAGTGGCCGCTGGTGTGACCAGTTTTAACAGTAGAGTAACACAGCTGCTACCCCACTTTAAAGTGACGAATGTGTCAGTAATTTTTTGACAGATTTGATATATTTCAGATGGCAAGAAAAATGTGTCCAAAATTAGGGGGTGCAGAAGTCACAGGTTTTGCAGGACAGAAAAATCTGGTAGTACATTATTTGAGAGGACTAAGCAATGACAGTAGTTTTCAGTATATTTTTGGGGCTTTAGTTCACAGGGTTAAAAAAATGTAAGCCCAAAATTGGTGTGTGTGTGGTGTGTTTCTCAAGTCCCTGTTTTTACAGGACAGAAAAAAAATACTACTACATTATTTGGGAGTACTTTAGCAATGTGCGGGAAGATTTAGCTCTAAAAGTAGCTATTGGTCTAATATGCAGGCACTAGATCGTTGCTCTGTTTTCTATCTCCCCATCTATTGTTGTCTTGATGTAGCTCTTAAAAGAGCTGGTATTTTATCTATGTCGCAGAAACTCTCTCCCTAGATGCTGTGGAGGCTGTCCTTACACTCACACTATGCTGGTTCTGGATCGACTCAAGATGGTCGCAAGGCTTATATAGCCCCTATGATGCTAGCCGACCAGTCATTCACAGTAATGCCACAACAAAGATGGCTATGGCATTACTGTGATTAACAAGCAAGCCCAACATGTTTAGTGGCTTAAAATCAGGCGCCAAACCTGCTGGGCAGGACACTATTCATGCAAGAATAAATAGTGACTAGTATATTTGCTCATCACTAATTCTAATGTTCCACAGTACCGCAATCCCCCCAACGCAGTATGTTCCCACAGTATTGCCATCTTCCCACACACATTCTAATGTTCCCACAGTATCGACCCCCCCTACATAGTGTAATGATTTCACAGTATCGCCATCCCTCAAACACCCAGTATAATTTTCCTACAGTACCAACATCACCCCACACACACATAATGATATTACATGATACCTCCTCATATGTACACCTACCTCACCATCTAATAAATAAATCTTCACTTATCCCCATTCCTGATGCAAATAGAGATGATCTCGCCACATACCCTGTCCTCCTGGACCAGGTGTCATAGATGTATATGGAGCTCTCTCTTTCTAGCTCTGTTTCTTTCTCCCTCAACCAAAAGAGGCATCAATTATTTTATTTATCTTAAATATATGGAAGATGCCTTTTTTCTTTGTCTTCATCAAGAAGGGAGAATGATCTTTTTCTCTCCTGCTAAATCTGTGATCTTAATTTTCCACTTCAAGTGTAATTGTTGTTTAAATTTTTATTCAACCCCTTTACGACTAATGACGAGTATACTCGTCATGAAAAGATGTCAGTTCCCGCATCATGACGAGTATACTCGTCATGGCTTTGAACTGTCACTGCTTCTAAATGAACAGTGACAGTTCAATTCTAAAAGCTGTCAGTGACACCCAAGGGTTAGGGGAAGAGGTGTGGGGACCCCTGTTAGAGGTCCCCACACTCAGAGCGATGTGATCGATCAGTCAATCTGACCGACCGATCACATCAAGATCGCGCAGGAAAGTGCTGAATGTCAGCACTTCCCTGCATGAGCTCTGCAGGAGCCGGGCTGTCAGCTGTGCCCGGCTCCTGCACACATCCCCCTGCATGTGCCTGCTCCTGTGCCCGCTCTCCTTCATCCTCTCCCCGCTGTGTTACCCCCAGCCGCTCATCCCCTTGTCCCCCTGTGTCCTCCCCCGTTCCCCTCCCTCCCCTGTCATCCCTCTTGCCCCCGCCTTTGCCCCGGGTCCCCCCTGCTGTGTCTGGGCCCCCCCGCCACCGCTGGTGACCGGCGGGAGGAGGTGATCACCAACCCGGTGAACACCTCTTCCCGCCGCTTCCTCTGCTCACCTCCTCCTGCCGCCGACGTCCTCCTGCCGCCGCCGCCGGCCTCCTCCTGCCGCCTCCCGCTTGACTCCTCGTGCTCCTCCTGTCGCCTCCTCTACCCGCCGCTCTCACCGCCGCCGGTAAGACCCCCTGCATGATCCCCTGCAGGGGGATCCCTGATCCCCCATCCCCCTGCATGGGATCCCTGATCCCCCATCCCCCTGCATGGGATCCCTGATCCCCCATACCCCTGCAAGGGGATCCCTGATACCCCATCCCTCTGCAGGGGGGATCCCTGATACCCCATCCCCTGCAGGGGGATCCCTGATTCCCCATCACTGCAGGGGTCCCTAGCCCCACCCACTGCAGGGGATCCCTGATGCCATCCCGCAGGATCCTGATCCCCCATCCCCCTGCAGGGGGATCCCTGATCCCCCATCCCCCTGCATGGGGATTGAACTGCAGAAAGAGATCTGACAGCTCAGGTGCAGTGATCCAGTAGATCACTGTGCCCAAGTTGTCAGATCGCTTTCTACATCTTGCTCTCCATGCAGGGGAATCCCCTTGCATGGGGATTGAGCTGCAGAAAGCAATCTTGACAGCTCGGGCGCAGTGATCCAGACTGTGCAGTGATCCACTGGATCACTGAAACCAAGCTGTCAGATTGTTTTCTGCAGCTTGCTCTCCATGCAGGGGATTCCCCTTGCATGGGGATTGAGCTGCAGAAAGCAATCTGACAGTTTGGGTGCAGTGGTCCAAACTGTGCAGTGATCCACTGCACAGTGATCCGGGCGTTCAGACCACTGCGCCCAAGCTGTCAGATCGCTTTCTGCAGCTTGCTCTCCATGCAGGGGATTCCCCTTGCATCGGGATCGAGCTGCAGAAAGCAATCTTGCAGCCCCGGCACGGCACCCGGGCTGCCAGATTGCTGCTCTGCAGTCTGATCCTCCTGCATGAGGATCGAACTGCAGAGAGCGATATCGCAGCCTCGGCGCTGCACCCGGGCTGCCAGATCGCTGCTCTGCAGTCCGATTCTCCTGCATAGGGATCAAGCTGCAGAAAGCAACCTCGCAGCCCCAGCGCTGCACCTGAACTGCCAGATCGCTGCTATGCAGTCCGATCCGTCTGCATGCAGATTGAGCTGCAGAAAGCGATCTCACAGCCCCGGTGCAATGATCCACATAGTGGATCACTGCACCCGGGCTGTCAGATCGCTACTTTGCAGTCCGATCCTTCTGCATGGCGATCATGGGACCTTCGTTGTGGACTACGTCGGAGGCGATCGAGCGTCGTGGGACCTTCGTTGTGGACTACGTCGGATCTTTTTATAATAAAGATGGAGTCTGAATTTTGTTTGTGTTTTTTTTCAAAATAAAAATATTTTTTTCTGTGTGCATTTATTGACTACTTACCAGAGATTCCTAATGGCGGGTCTAACATTGGCCCAATATTATGAATCTCGGGCTTAGTGCCAGCTGCCAATAAAAAGCTGGCATTAACCCCTTTATTACCCAGTTTGCCACCGTAATAATGAAAAAAGAAATTATTTGTGGCAAAAAAAGTGCTTTTTCATTTTTCGGATGAATTTTTGAAGCATATGGGGGTTCAAAGTGCTCACTATGCATCTAGATACGTTCCTTTGGGGGTCTAGTTTCCAAAATGGGGTCACTTGTGGGGGAGCTCCAGTGTGGAGACACACAGGGACCCTCCAAACGCGACATGGTGTCCGCTAACAATTTGAATGGAAAATGAGCTCAAATTGTTAGCGGACACCATGTCGTGTATGGAGGGTCCCCGTGTGTCTCCACATTGGAGTTCCCCCACAAATGACCCCATTTTGGAAACTAGACCCCCTAAGGAACGTATCTAGATGCATAGTGATCACTTTGAACCCCCAGATGCTTCACAAATTAATCCATAAAAATGAAAAAAAAAACACTTTTTTTTCACAAAAAATTTCTTTTTGCCTACTTTTTTTCAGTTTCACATGGGCAAAGGGATAAAATACATCCCAAAATTTGTTGGGCAATTTCTCCTGAGTACACCGATACCTTATATGTGGTCATAAACCACTGTTTGGGCGCACGGCAGCGCTCAGAAGCGAAGGAGCGCCATTTCACTTTTTGAACGGAAAATTGGCTCTAAAATTCAAATTGCGCTCCTTCCCTTTCGAGCTCTGCCGTGCGCCCAAACAGTGGTTTATGACCATATATGAGGTATCGGTGTACTCAGGAGAAATTGCCCAACAAATTTTAGGATGCGATTTATCCTGTTGCCCATGTGAAAATGAAAAAATTGAGGCTAAAAGAACATTTTTGTTACAAAAATTAAAATGGCCATTTTTTCCTTCAACTTTATTTTAGTTTCTGTGAAGCACCTGAAGGGTTAATAATCTTCTTGAATATAGTTTTGAGTAGCTTGAGGGGTGCAGTTTTTGGAATGGTGTCACTTTTGGGTGTTTTCTGTCATGTAAACCCCTCAAAGGGACTTCAAATGTGATGTGGTCGCTAAAAAAATGGTTTTGTAAATTTTGCTGGAAAAATGAAAAATTGCTGATGAACTTTGAACCCTTATAACGTCCTACCAAATTTTTTTTTTCTTCCAAAATTGTGCTGATGTGAAGTAGACATGTGGAAAATGTTATTTATTAACTATTTTGTGGCACATAACTCTCTGGTTTAGCAGAATAAAAATAAAAAATTTGAAAATTGCTAAATTTTCAAAATGTTTGCCAAATTTTTAATTTTTTCACAAATAAACTCAAAAATTATCGACCTAAATTTAATACTAACATGAAGCCCAATATGTCACGAAAAAACAATCTCATAATCGCTAGGATCCGTTGAAGCGTTCCAGAGATATTAGCTCATAAAGGGACACTGGTCAGAATTGCAAAAAATGGTCTGGTGATTAAGCTGCAAAGTGACTCGGTCCTTAAGGGGTTAATAATAATGCAGAGCAAACTATTATATTAAACTTTCAAATATGCTTCAAAAGTGAAATCTGGAAGAAACCCTTTCAAAAAAACATCCAGAGGATCTCCCCACTAGGCTGTTTCTAAACCTGACATAGGCTGGTTGTCAGGAAAATCCATCTTCATCTCCACACACTGAATACGGCCATATAAGGCTGGTTTCGCACCTGTTGTTTTTCAAATCAGGCATTTCAGGAAAAAAAATGATCTTTTCAGATCCATTTTTTTGCCCGCCCATTTATTAATGGTATCAGGTAGATTAGGATTGCTTCAGGATTCTACCTGATATCATTAAAGTGAATGGGCAAAAAACTGGTCCTGAAAAAACCTGTGTGTGAAACTAGCCTAAGGGTGGTGGCAGGGCCTTCACAGCGTTCACAATACAGCTGATGAGACTGGGGAGGGACAGTGCTGAGCTCAGGCTGTCACCACACAGCTCCTGTCAGATCTTACTGGACTCCTCTCCATTCCCATTGCTCTGCTCTATGTTGTCAACTGATTGCACAGAGCAGAGCTATATGAATGGAGAGATATCATACAGGCCCCATACTGATGACAGAAGTTGTGTCCAAATGATCTATCGGCTCATGTCTATCTCTCCTGACTACACACAATTGTTCTATTCGGGTGGTATTTCCGATGTCTCTAAATGAGAAGTTTTCAGACTTCTCTACCGGAGGTGTGCCAGATCATTCTCTCATCTGTCATCCTTTGTTGGGAGGCCCCCGAACCCACGTATGTTATATAGACAACCAATTCACTGTGACATGAGCATATTTTAGTCTAATGAAATTGGAATCTTAAGAAATAACTTAAACAATAAAAATACAACTGCTGCTGGGTCCCAGTCAGTCTCTGTATTTCTTAGTCAGTCCCAAAGAACTTGTGATTCTTACAGCCAATCAATTGCCAGAGCAGTGACCAACATAACCAGTGATTGGGATCATGGAGGAGATGTCTTATTCAGCAATTTAAGTTATGTTCCAGTCCGTACGAGACAGGAGAGAATAGAACGTGTAGATGCTCTATTCTCTCCATCTCCTGATATGTTTCCCCTTATTATCTCCAGTCATTGTATTATTACACAGGATCTTTATGATGTTACATCGTCATCTTCTCCCCATTCAGGTCCCTACAATATCGGATCCTCTCAGTGGAGATCTTATATGTAAGAAAATTCTCCTAATTGACCCTTCAAGGATGGATCGAAGGGACAAGATGGCGGAGAGGATCTTCCACCTCACCCTAGAGATCCTCTTCCTTGTTACTGGAGAGGTGAGAGATTGTGATGACAATGTCACATGACATCATTCTTATCTATGGACAGAATAACAGATGACAGAACTGGAGAGGTGAGGACTCTGGAAATGTCTGGAGACTGGAGATTTATTAATGTGTCTCTCCATAACCAGGATTACACAGTAGTGAAGAGCTCTAGTGATCTGTGCTGTCAGGACCCTGTGTCTGAGGGAAGAGCCCTGAGCCCAATCACGGGGCCTCCACCTCACCCCCTGATACATGAGGACATCAATGACCAGAAGATCCTACAACTCACCTACAAGATGATTGAGCTGCTGACTGGAGAGAGTGGACACTGCTGGAATGCTGCTGGGACATTATACAGTAACGCTATGAAGGGATCGGGGAAAGATGACAATGGTATCATTGTCATGTGTCAGGTTCCTATAAGGTGTCAGGACGTCACCGTCTATTTCTCCATGGAGGAATGGGAGTATTTAGAAGGACACAAAGATCTGTACAAGGACATAGTCATGATGGAGGTTCCCCGGCCGCCCCTCACATCACCAGGTAATAGACAGGACTAAATACACACGGCCTATAATGATCTGCATGTAAAGAATGAATTCAGTCCCTGTATGTGTCTCCTCCAGGTCTATCCAGTAAGAGGACAACACCAGAGAGATGTCCCCGTCCTCTTCTCCCACGGGACTGTAAACAAGAAGGTCCCGATGTTCCTCCGGATCATCAGGTAGATGGAGAGAAGGTGTGATGAGATCTCCCTATGATGTGTAGACGGCTGTGAAGGTCTTGTGCTCAGTCTTGTTTTATCCTCCAGTATTCTATGTTTTATACTTGTGTAATGAGAACGGTGGAGATGGCAGGATTACAGCTGATCATAGATGGGACTTCTCCATCTGTCTGTGACTTTTACAATATTTGTTTCAGGGTGAAGATCTGCCCCATATTAATACTACAGAGACATATGTGAGGGGTGATGAGCGGTGTAAAGAGGAGATTCCTACAGATAACCGCCCAGGTGAGTAGTAACCACTAAATGCAGAGAAGTCGCAGATTCTTCTCAGTCACCGGCTGTGGCTGCTTTATCGGTGGTGACGTCCGGCCATATCTTAATCATGTGATCATCATTTTTCTGCTAGACCACAATATTCTCCTCCCCCTGAAACTGTTGAAGTTAATTTGGGCATTGAAGGCCCTTTCTCTATAGACCTTTCATCCTGGAGAATCTATCTACCTCCTGGAATTAGATGATGCTGATCCTTACCTGTCCAGGTCTGTAAACTTCAAAGCCAATTATCAGGTACGTAGAATGAAGTAAAATATAATAATGGGCCTCTATGAGAAAGCGGAGGGTAATGATGCTGTTAACTTTCTAGCATCCAGGTATCCTTTTGGATGAATCCCCTTCTCTCCCTTCTGTGCTGCTGAATGTAATCCAATGGTCTCTACAAGACCAGGTCCAGTCTTTCTGGCCAATCCTAGCATTTATGATCGACAACATTAAATGTGCAGTGAGAGCCAAGTGTGAATTTCTGTACAATAACAACAGAGTTACATTTATACTGACTTAGAAATGGAGAGAGAAAAGTAACGTGTATATATATAAACATTTATCCTGACTTCAATTTTTTTTAAAAAATCAACTAACTTTAAAGAGAATTGCGATAAACCGCACAAACAAATTTCACCTACAGCATGATATATCTCTAAGCTGTGTGTGGTTGATGGCTGTAATATACATTACTTCACGTCTGCAGGAGAATATATTGACATGGCTCTAGCTCTGGTTTCATGGCATCACTCCATGTCATAAACTCCATTATATTTTTGATCCCAAGGAATTTCAAAGTACTGCACAATCAATCGCTCCTGAAATGGGGAGTCACTAACTTTTTTTTTCACTTTATTTGTCATAGTAGCTGCAATGGTCCATCATAAATGAGTGTAACTCCAGTTGGAATCCTCCCTCCGAACATACTTTCTTGTTCGGGATGTAATACGTTTTTTATTCTTGGTCTTCTTTTTTAACAATTTCATTTTGTATGATATGCTTGATTGTGGTGGGATGGTCCTGCCTCACTTATGTGAGTCTGCAATTTTCTGGTAGACTTTAAATAAAGGTCTTCATTGTCTCTGCCAAATGCCCTAGATCTAAATTTAAGACACCTCATTGCTTTAAGAAACTCATCAGGAGACTTCCAGTTCTGGCGCACACATGAATGGTTGCTGAAGAGGAGAGCTCTGCACCTCCCCTCACATTCGGTCCCCAGCACATACCATAGCGGCACCGAAGAGTCTGGCTGACACAGGCGTGGCTCTGATGACTGCACATAGCAAATAGCGAACTTCATAAACAGAAGTGGGGCTGCGGTAAGGAAGACCTCCCCTCTCACCAAAAGGACAGGCAGAGCTAAGATGGCGCCAGACATGCAGGGAAGTAAGGACCAACAGCATTCAATGCATAGTACTTCCCAGCAGGAGTCACAGCAGGGCCTAGAGATGCAGCCACAGGAGGAGGAGGGGGGTATACAGGGAGACAGGAGACAGAGCTGGACAGTCCATACAGAGCATTAGCAGCAGAAGTGGCAGGCTGCTGGCACATGAGATAAAATAGCACCCTGGAGCAGACAGTAAAGGTGGCTCTATCAGCACTAGGATATCCTGAACAATATCCTTGAAACGTCACAGATATGTGATTGTTCAAAAGATATTGTTCGGGCGTCGTTGCGTATAAACCAACGATATAGGATGAAAAGATTGTTGGATCGTTCATCCAAGATTTGAGATCCTGACCTCAAATCTATCGTTCATCGTCCAATTAACGTCCGAATGATGTGCCACATTGTTCAGTGTGAAGCCTTTTGAACGATATTGTTCAAAAGACTTCTATTCCTGCCGGCGTCACTTTATTAGAAACCTGTTAATAAATACATTTTTCTGTCTCCATTGTACATGTAAAGCTGCTTCAGCTCTGTGCTACATGTCCCCTGGAGCCAGATAGCATAAATACCTAGTGAGCGCATTGGTGGAATCATTTAGTTTTTAGAAGCCGCACACTGTCGGGTTTGCTACATCCATTCATAAAAAGCCGGCGGCTCCTGTCATTTTACAGTGCGTCGTGAACAATTGCTAAACAGCTTCCTGAATAGGGAGCTGTACCAGGTACTAACGCTAAATGCGTACTGTAGCTGTCCTCCGTCCATGGTGCTGATCGCTTCAGCATTAATAATATGGCCAGCACACATTGAAACTCTGGTGCATGCTATACTTTGCTGGCACATTATTGTACGCTATAAGTTCAGCATCGGATGGAAAGATCTCCCTCCGATTCTGGCGCGCTGCAGAAAGGATATAGTTACTGATATCTTGTGTGAATCGGCCTTTATAGTCTCTCTGCTATGGATGCAAGCATCTATTACCCAAAGGAAGAAACATGCAGAAATAGGATAAAGTGCAACAGAGAAAATGTAATAGAATCCAATCTGATTGGCAAAAGTATTAAACTGAACCACACAATTGGCAGAAAAAATTGACGACTTGAAGAATAGATCCAAGGAAATAATCTCAATTATAGGATCCGAGTCCATATCACTAACAATGCTGATGGACATTTGCAGAGATGAACTGTCCTAACCACAGGTATTGTGTGCTCATTGAAGTGGAACGATCCACAGGGTAGACCACCTACACTACATGCAAAATCCTCTGGCAGCAAGGCCCAGACCAGTGATGGTTAAAACGTCTAGATTTCTTGTACAAAATGGACATTTTATAGAACTACAGAAAAGCCAATTCACATATGACAATACGAGGCCACAAAGTTCTCATATTCAGTGACTATTCTGTGGAAGTGACTATAAAGAGCAGAGCATTCAGTGAGCTGTGCACGGAGCTGGTGTAAAGGAAAATTAAGTTTAATTTGCCAATCCCAGCCACTCTGAAGATTTTCTCTCCGGGAGGAAGCATGGAGACATTTTGTTACGCCCAAAGGGTGTGGAGATGTAAAGTCGAACTCACTGGTGGAGTAGTGGTAGCTGAATACCCGATACAGCAATAGACTGGAAGGTATCTTCAGTAAAGCAAGGATATTTATTTAAGAAAATGGTTAACAAAAAGGAAAATTGTCTGAGGAGAGTGACTCTCTGAATCACGACACTGAACTCTCCTGGAGGAGCAACCGGCGAGGAAACCCCTATACCGGAATAATCCCGGCACAGCCCCAGGAGGTCTAAATGCCGCGAATCCAGGACCAGATGGGAGACTCGTACAGCTCATAGCAGTAGAGTTAGAAATACTAAGGAACGCTGGCTGAGTCAGTGGGATTCGAAATATCATGTGATCCAGGATAACGGACTGCCAGCAGAGGATTCTGTGGAGAGAGAGAAGTAAGTATACTGCAGAGCAAGATAAACAACAGTCTTCAGGTGCAGAGCAGGTGTGGGACCTGGACTCTGGCAAAGTTCCTAAGGAATGAACACGTTACCCAGGCACCTACCAAAGGGGGAAGAGACCGCCCTACAGGCTGAGGGTATGACACATTTGTGGCTTCAGATCAAGCGCACAACTTCATACAGAAAATTTTTTTTGTTCAGAACAACATGACAAACAGAGAGAAGAAGGATTGGGAAACGGATGATGGAGCTAACAGGAGATCAGAAACAAGATGTCTGGAGGAAACTTTTTGATGTGCTAAATTATTTCCTTGCCCCCAACGCAAGGTGGATGGCTTTAATAATTTAATTAACTGGATTACTCAGAACTATTTTTTTATTATTATTTTTTTTTATACTGAATATGTGGGGATGCAGAGGGAGGGGAAACTGGTATTTGCAACTCAGCAAAAAGAGGTAATCAGGGTTGCAAAGAGGATATGTAGAGGTCCCTAAATTACATGCTGGAAAGAGGAGAAATCGTTATAGAGGGTAAGCTCTACGGGGTAAGGTGATTTAGATATGAGAGAGAGGAAGGAGGAGAAGTCGGGAATACTAGACGTTTGGGAGGAGAAGGAGGGAAGTAAGAGAAAAACAGAAATGGGTGTAAGTTACTGTTGTCGTATTAGTTATAAGAAATGAAAATTGTGACATGAAACGTGAAAGGTTTACAATCCCCACATAAGAATGGCAGCACTGAGACACCTAAAAAGGTTGAGAGTAGATGTGACTATGCTACAGGACACACATGTAAATGAACGGATTGTGATAGAATGAATAAATTGTGGGTGGGGGAGGTGTATGGGTCCCAAGCTAAAAACAATATGGCAGGTGTAATGGTTTTAATCCATAAGCAGGCAAACTGCAGAGTAATAAATCACAAAACAGACACAGAAGGAAGGCTGCGATCACTATTATTAGCCTAATTGGAAGGTTCAACTGCTAAATGTTTATGCCCCTAATAAAAATAACAACACTACTTTATAGATGGAATTACTGGAGGAGACGGAAAGAAACGTCATAGTAGGGGTGACTTTAACTCTGTAGTTATCATTAGGGAAGACCGAACACTTGGGAGAAAGAAGTGTAGTGTGAAAAGATCACAAGTCATAGTGTTGGCTCCCCTATTGGAACACACTAAATTAATTGACATATGACGAAATGTAACCCAACAGGTCATAAATACACCCACTTTTCACATGTGCATAAGACATGGTCCAGAATAGACTATTTCATGGCATCTCGAGAAATAACGACAAGAGCCAACAAAATAGAAATAAAAGACTTGATCATATCGATCAATCACCACTAGTACTCTCATTAACTGATATCTTCCCAAAGGGTATGGACGTACTGCGGAGATTTACCACCTTTCTAGCACAGGACGAAAATTTCAGGCAAACCTGAAGGGATGGTGGTTAGAATATCGTCAGGATAATGAAGAGGACGATCCACATTTATGTTGGGATACAGGGAAGGCGGTCATGCCGATAGAATAACAGGATACATCAATGCAAAAAAGAAATGAGAAGCATAAAAGGAAGCCAACAAGAAGACAAGACAGCTTACACAAATTATATTAGTGATCCCTCACTGCTCAGTCAGGATAAATGGTTAAAATCTATAACTAATTTTGAGCTGTGGTTACATAGAAAGGAGCAATTAACCGGACAAAAAAATACAGACAAAACAGGAACACTAGTAGCAAAAATTGCAAAGGGGAATACAATGAGCACCTTTATTTCCAAAATAAAAGACACTGAGGGATCACCACAAAGACCCAAAAAAAGATAAATGAAGTACTGGCAAGATACGATGGAAAAATATACAAAAGATCTGCAACAGAGAAAGGGAAGGGGAAATATTCCCCAAAAATCTAAAACTCCCTAACATGACAGATTTAGAGAGAACTTCTTAATGCTTCCGGTGGGGAGGAGGATAGAAAGAGAACAATTTCGGTCTTGCATAACAACAACATGCCAGGCCCAGGTGATCTAATGGCAGAATTTTATAAATTGCTAGGCAAAGAATTCTCCCCAACACTAAAAAAGGTATTTAGCTCACAATTCAAACAAAACGGTATTCAAATCTGGAAACACAGCCTTACTAAACTGATACACTAACAAGGAAAGGGTACATGCAGATCCGGGCTCATATAGACCTATCGTAATAAATCAAGAGTAATAATCTGACTAAAATATATTAGATAGGTTGGTGACATACTACTATCCCTATAGTGCCTCACCAGGAGATTAATTAAGGGCAGGGCAGCAATCTTTAATATTAGGACAGTGTTGTCAGTTCAGGACTGGTATTAGGGAGTGGGCCTGATAGACCGGATTTCAGGCTTCCTGCCATCAATGCCAATGGCGATAATGTTGATTGATATGCTTAAAATGGTGTTGGAATAAATTGCGATAACTGGAGATTCCAAGAGTTTTTAAAAGCAATATACACAAATCCAAAAATCTCCACACCAGGTTTCCTATTGAACACCTTTCAACTGCAGAAAGGCATCCGACAAGGTTGCCCGCTTGATCTGGCTCTAGAACCACTTGCCGCACAACTGATAGAATCTGATGATTTTGTAGCATGAAGTGGGAAAAGGGAGGTTAAGCTTATATGCTTTGCGGATGATATCCTACTACAGGGTGGCCATTCATATGGAACACCTAAATAAAAGTGAACGTTGGTGATTATCAACTTCCTGTTTGTGCACATTAGTAATGGGAGGGGAAACCTTTCAGATGGATGGTGACCATGGCACTGTAATGTACAATAATTAGATCTGTCTGTTTAAGAAACTAGGTCTGGTGTATCATGGGTAATGATAAGAAGGGGTGGGAAGTTAAGTTTTAGTTTCAGTTTGAGCATGCTGAGGAAAGACTCTATGTGATAGATGGAGAAAATGGAAGAAAAAGTACAGTTAAAGTTACCCTTGTGGATTCCTCATATCGTGTGACATTACAGCAGCCATTTTGGATCCAACTTTATTAGATATATCCATATAAATGGCCCTCCTGTATTCTAGCTGACCCAGAAAGTCAGTTGGTGAAGGTTCTGGATAGCTGGCTTACCTTGGGTCCTTCTCGGATGCAAAATGTCAAAGTGTCAACTGTTATAGCTTAGAAGACTGATATTAAAATAATAACAAAATTAGAGCAGCCCTGACCCCACAGCATAAGGTTATCTGGGAATTAAAATAGGAAAATAACCTTCTCATTATATAGACTTATTATTCACATCTACAGAGAGATAGTCAGAGAGCTAGATAGTGAAAATCTGAATTTGTCACTGTTTGAAGAGCTCATATTTTAAGATAAGTTTCTCGAGATTTCTCTACCCAATGCAGAAATACCGTTACTATCAAAACATGTGACATAAAGACTACAATATGCTTTTGTGGGGTTTCTTTTTCAGGTAAAAGGCAAGAATCTCCTATAATAAACTGTCTTTACAGAAGGGTGGAGGAATCCAGATGCAATTGATAAGGGCATATAACTTAGTAGCCCTGAGAAGGCATATAAGAGACAAGGTACTTTTACATCTTGATTTAGAAAAGGAACTGGTGAGACCATTAGACCTAAGTATGTTATATATAAAGCAAGCAAACTCCCACTGTTGTGAAGCTCAGCTGCTTAATCAAGGACACTATAGGGACCTGGAGAGCACTGCGAAGAACTTACACCCTTTCATACACTTATCGAAACATATGCCTATATGGCAAACGGGGAAACAAAACAAAGTATTCCAGGAAGGGCTCAGAGAAGCTGGGGATCTGTTGAGGGAGAGGAAGGGAGAGATTACTCATGGCAAGAGTTTGCGGAACAGTATAGAATCGGAAAACAGGATACTACAGTTTAGGGTAAAGTCACACTGGCATATGCGTAATCAGAGCATTTAGGTGGATGACAGTCGCAACGCGATTATCGCACCCATAGAAGTTACAATGGTAAATCTCCTGCGATATACACGTGCAATTGCTGTATGCTGTAAAATTTTCTCTCATTGCATTCGCGCGAGTTTGATACCAGTGTGGCTTTATCCATATTCAGGTAAATCAGTTCTATAACTCAATAATAAAAGATATAGGGAAGGTAGAGAAAAAGGGTAACTTTGACATGTTAATAGGCCAAGGGGTGAATCAGTAATCCCTATCACCAATCTACATAAAAATTAGAGACAACTCCAAATGAAATGGAAACCAATAATTTTCTCAAATGGGAACAAGGGGAAGAAGAGTCAGAAACACATCACAATGTACTGAAAGGATGGGGAACAGCACAGAAAGCTATAATACATGAGCAATGGAGAAAAATGTAATTTAAGATAATACACAATGCAATTTATACATTTGACTCCTAGCAGGAGACCTGCACATTACTTAACCGCATGTCCAAAAATGTAACCTCCCGAAGGCGGACATGATGCACTGTTGAGGAGAGCCATAGGATCAAATACTTAATTAACCTTAAGACATAAGGGCATGGGAGAAGCGATCCATAGAGTGTAATATTTTACATTGCATAACCTTAATTGTGACTTAAACATGGCTTCCATTTCCTGTTTCATCACACCATGCCGTGCTTGTAAGATGGAGCCTGAACCTATGACTACATCCTGTTTACAATAAGGAGTCCTGGAGAAAGCTGAATTCCATAGAAGGACCAATCACAGAAATCACAGAATGCCAAACATCACCTGGAGACCCTTGATCAAGACCACACCCCCTGATGACCTCATGGATCCGTCCATTGACTAACCCACTGACCAATGAATACATCTGAGTAGGGCTAGCCGAGCTCCTTACTGAGGGAAAAACCTCATGCCTCTTGAAATAAAGGTCACTTGGAGCCGACCAAGGAGAGTGTACATCTGACTCTGTGCGTCTGGTGTCATACTTTCATGTGCCAGAATACAAAAAGTACATGAGGAAATGATAAATTATATAAGTAAAATTTGAAAAATAACAATCAAAAAGATATTCCAGCATGTGAGTGTTTATAGCAAAAAGGATAAAGGAAATGCGTATATACCTGTAATAATTCATTTACTACGCCTGGTGACAAAAAAAAAATGCATTCGTTAGACTCCAGAACACCAGAAATTATAAAGATAATAACATTGAAAACATTGATGATAATGATAAGCTTGACACAGAAAGCCGCAAAGAAACAACAGAGAGAGAGAGAGACAGAGAGAGAGTGAGAGAAGAGAGAGAGAGAGAGAGAGGGGGCTTTTCTCAAAATCAAGGACGTTTATTGAGAAAAATAACAGCCAGAAATCTCATTAATCATGAAAACTGTTAGGGTACCTTTACATGCTGCAACCGCGGCGATAAAGATTGTCGGCGACATATCAGGAACCAGGAACATGTCGGCGACAGGAACCATCGCCGCCAAATTCCCTCCTAATTGCGGCGTGTATTTCGGGAATTTGGCGGCGATATGTCGCCTCGCTCCCGTCGCCTGATTTCAGAGCATGCACTGAAATCAGGCGACCGGAGCGAGGCGACATATCGCTGCCAAATTCCCTAAATACACGCCGCAATTAGGAGGGAATTTGGCGGCGATGGTTCCAGGGCGACATGTCGCCGAAAATATTTATCACCGCGTATAAAGGTACCCTTAGGTACACGACTTTGTACAGTGAGGAGGATCTAGGGGGATCTATTGATAAACTGAGATAATGTCATAAGATAAGAGAAGATAGGGTGGTTATGTTTTATATATGGTCAATATGGGCACGTTGCTCATAAGTCATGTTTGAAACATTATTGAGACAGAAAAAATACGAAAGAATGGAATATAATGTTTGTATGATAATTTAGATTTCACTGTTATAAGGTGTAAAGGAAGAGAAAATGTTCTATTTTATAATCGGTACATTGAACTTCTGGTGAGTTTAGATTGATATAGTTTGCATTTATTCTTGAAGATAATGAAACATTTAGAAAGATCTGTATCAATCTTCATGTTTGTATGCTCTGTGAGGTAGCGCTATGGAGTGTGTTGGGGATCACTCACTGCAATTCAAGCACACATACATGGTTTCTTATCCAAGATAGTCCATCCGTTTATTAAATGTCATAAACCCCTACTCTGCTTATGTAGCTGATAACAGACACCACAGTTCACACAAGGAAGGGTACATAGCTTATAGTCCATTAACTTCAGTGGATACATCCATAACCATGACCAAAATATACATAGCATATAGTCCTCTCACTTCAGCAGGTATATCTGCACGTTCAATTACTGACACAATTATCCCACTCTGGGTTTACCTGCTCTTGCAGCTTAGCAGTGTTCACACTGCGTCCTGCCAGTCTTGCTGTCCAGGAGGTTGCACTGAGCGATCACCCATCCAAGTCCTTGAACTTGCTCTGTGTCGGTACCTGTCGTGAGTCCAGATCCACTGGGCCTCAATTACCACCTAGACTAAGGCTGGCTTCAGACTGCGTGTCTCATCCGATCCGTAGCTGTCCGCTTGAGGCAGACAGCCGCGGACCGGATCAGCACACAGGATGGGGGGCTATTATGCCCTCCGATCCTGTGTGCAGCCGCACGCAGCTCCCGATGCTAATAGGTGAGGACCGCGGGCGCCGCGGTCCTGACCTGTCAGCTGGTTCAGCTGCGTGCGGCTGCACACAGGATCGGAGGGCATAATAGCCCCCCATCCTGTGTGGTGATCCGGTCCGCGGCTGTCTGCCTCAAGCGGACAGCTACGGATCGGATGAGACACGCAGTCTGAAGCCGGCCTTACAGGAGCCCTGGTAGCTTCACTCTGACTGCTTGTCTTCCATCTGGTACCCAGGAAGTGTGAAAGGCCTTGCTTACATCACAGCCACAGGTGGAGATGTGTGTTCAATTAGACACACAGACCTGCAACCATTTACATTGCAACAGACCTCAGTCTGTGCGATGTATACCAACCATATACAGTATTGCTATTATACCTCACAGCTCTTAAAACCAGGGCTGTGAAGTCAGAGTCTGAATTTTTTTGGTGGAGTCGTAATCGGTATAAAATGGACCTGCTCCGACTCCTAAAATATATCATAAATTGGGTACGGCAGTTTAATGCAGAATGTGCTGGATATTATTATTATGAAGTATTATTATGTTGTATCTAAATATATTGATTCTTTTATCTTTAATGATTACATCCTTATATTACCATTGTACTACAATAAATTTATCACTTAAACATGAGCCATTGTATGAGGGAGTCGTAGTCAGGGAAATTGAGGAGTCGAGTTGGAGGTTCGGCATACTGACTCCACAGCCCTGCTTAAAACTGTGATACCTCACAATAAATAACATTCACTGTATTGACACTTTAGGTCAGCAGCATTGTTTTGAACATCCCTTTTATTTTTCCAACATCCTTTTAATTTTTTAGGTTAATAGAAGGCTTACAGTTTTAGCAAAAGTGTTTATATTTTCAATTAAATCTAGAAAACCCATTTTTGGTTAACAAATCAGTTGTGATATTGCTGTGATTGGCCTAGATGTTAGAAATATTTTTCTCCGTAGTATAAAAAATCACATTAATTAAAATTAAGTGGAATGCAAAAATTATTTTTTTTTACAAAAATGTTGATGTAGCCACCATTTTTTAAATTTTTATAAAGAGTAGAAGTAAACAAATCAACCTTAACACTTATATTCCAACTTCTGAATCTGACAATGCCCGATATACGGTTGTTCACTACTGTCTGGGCACATGGCAGAGCTCAGAATAGAAGGAGCGCCAATTAGGGATTAGAACAGAGAATTTACTGGAATAGTTTCCAGGCCCAATGTAATGGGAGCGCTGTATGTGGTCACCTGGCCGCTCAAAGATGGCTATAACAAACAGGCTGGACACTATCTACTCCACTCTAGATCCCAGGGATTGCCTTTCCCTTCACCCTTTAACCCCTATTCATGGGTCTGTACTTACACAGGGACCCCTTGGCTGGGGCTATGGAAATAGCTGCTCTTCAGTGGTGCGAGTTGGCAAGAAGAATATTCAGGTAGCCGAATCATGACCAGGAGGACAGTAAAAATATAAAATCAGGAGACGCAAGATTAGTCAGTAAACAGTCAAGGTCCCAACAGGAAACAACTACACAAGGACAGAGGACTGAACACGATGATAGCAAACCTAGAGGAGAACACACTCAAATGACAAGACTGAAAGACATTACTGGTCCCAGACAGCCAGATTATATAAAGCTTCTGTTTCTGATTTCTGATACCTCCTGTAGTGCCACCTGATGACAGAAGCAGACGTCATGGATGCTAAATGTGGTTTGAGCACAATGGAAGGCTGAGAAACTAGGGGGAGATTTGGCTTTGTAAGAGCGGATTTTGCTGGATTCATTTATGGAAGCCATGTTGTTTTTCGAGATCCTTTGAGCTACTAATGTAGAAACCTTCTGATTTTCTATTGAGAGATGATGGAACTGAGTTTTTATTGCTATTATTTTTGCAAACATAATATTTTTTTCATGGCCTCTTATTACAATATTTTGGAGGCAGAATAAACAGTTGAACACCACGCTCTACTGGTCATCTTTTGAGGTCTTCTATTAGACTGAACTGTCATTGTCTTAGTGAATAATTCAATATTGATATATAACTTTCCATTTCAATGGACATTTTTAAGTAGAAATTTTAAAAATATAAATATCAAGAATATTTTGTTTATTAATAATAATTGATTTTATTTTTGTCAGATGATGGTGACATGAGATCAGAGGGACATCTGCCATCTGTCAAGGAACTTGAAACCACCCAGGATACAATTGAAGTGAATGCCATTACTTCAGATACACCATCAGCTCTTCACAGCAAAGATCTATCATCTAATGTTATGAAACAGGTCTTCTCTTCTGATACATTACAGACTACTACGACAAATAAAAGTCACAAAAGATGCATTAAAAAACTAACTGCTCTTAAAGCAAAGAAGTCAATTTCACATTCAGAATATAGAAATAGTTTTCCCCATGACACATCTTTTGTTTCGCATCAAAAACTTCACACAGTGGAGAAGAGATTTCCTTGTTCCAAGTGTGGGAGTTACTGTAACCAAAAATGTGGTCTTGTTAGGCGTGAGAGAATTCATACTGGGAAGAAGAGATATTCTTGTTCAATATGTGGAAAATGTTTTACAAAGAAATCATATCTTGCTTTACACAAGAGAACTCACACAGGTAAAACTCCTTTTTCATGTTCAGAATGTGGTAAATGTTTTGTACAGAAATCAAATCTTGCTTTACACAAGAGAACCCACACAGGTGAAAAGCCTTTTTCATGTTCAGAATGTGGGAAATGTTTTGTACAGAAATCATATCTTGCTTTACACAAGAGAATTCACACAGGTGAAAAGCCTTTTTCATGTTCAGAATGTGGGAAATGTTTTGCAATGAAATCAAATCTTGATGGACACAAGAGAATTCACACAGGGGAGAAACCTTTTTCATGTTCAGAATGTGGTAAATATTTTGCAATGAAATCATATCTTGATGGACACAAGAGAATTCACACAGGGGAGAAACCTTTTTCATGTTCACAATGTGGGAAATGTTTTGTACAGAAATCATATCTTGCTTTACACAAGAGAACTCACACAGGTGAAAAGCCTTTTTCATGTTCAGAATGTGGTAAATGTTTTGCAATGAAATCAAATCTTGATGGACACAAGAG